>JANHGN010021567.1:77822-215487 GCA_024605025.1 Megaceryle maxima | reverse complement strand
GAACTTCTATTAAAAAAATTAAATAATAAATAAAAATACTTTAAGAACTGGCATTTACCCAACAAAAACTCTGTTCTCTGTTACCAAAATCTTCCAACCATTCCTGCCAAATTCTGAGCCCCTGCAGAGCTTCCACCCTGGCACATGCACGTTAACATGTGCATATGGTGTAGGGACATGGATATAGATATCCATGCAGGTTTCACAAAAAGTTGGTACTAAACTCCAGCCATGGCTGAAGAGCAGGAACATTAATGAATTCTTATTTACCACACTATTGAAATGTAGAGTTTGCAGAATGCCTGGTGTGGTTTCTTCCTCCATCTTCTTGAAGATGCAGAGTACGTAGAAATTTGTAGGGAAGAAAAAGGCAGGTTATTCCCAGGGGTGTAATTGGCCAACAGTGACTGGATCATAGCCAGAAGATCAGAGGAAGAGAGGAGAGCACTGAGTAATGAACCGCATGCTTTTAATTTCACTTAAGAACTCAAAGCGGGAAAACCTGAGCTGTATCCATGGGGATTGCAATCAATAGCCAAGCAGATAACAAAGAACTAGGGCTTGGGATAGAGCACTGCCTGAGCCCATTAGTTTATTGCTCAGCCTTTCTTTGGGGACTTGCTCTTTCTTGCCTGTGTTTTTGGCTCCAGCTCCGAATCCTTCAAACACTAGGGAGCAGCAGCTTCCTTTGAAAGCCTACTGGCTGCACGGTGGGGCTGTTGCTGTCAGCTTTTGCCGTATGCCAGCTCTTAAAACGAGAGAGAAGTGGGGGAAAAGGAGGGGGGATTGGTGGGAAAGCGTTCCTGATGATAATTTGATTGCATGCATTAATGATCAAAGTGTTGCAGACTAATTACCAACACTTACCTCTCGGATACTGTTATCATTTATTTCCCCGCGTCAGCTTTAGCTTTGTGTCTACCCCCTGTTCAGGGTGATCGTCTGCAGCCTAACACCTTGACCTGCACCCTGACATGATGACAACTCAGGCAGCCTGATGAGCTCCACCCAGGCTCTCAAGGAGCATCCCCTCCACAACACCACCATATGCTCCCTTTGGTGGATAATCTCCAATTTCAAGGATACTGGGGAACCGGGTCAGCCTGGGAAAGGGAAGTAGAGCAGTTTTTGCCATGATCTAGAAGAGTTCTTGGGGAAAAAAAAAGTAAAAATCTGTCTCTTCTTCATTGTATCTTCAAAGATTAATCCCTCAGAGTGGGTGCCTCAGTGCAAGGTGCCTGTGTGGTAGTAGTCCCAACTGGATTCCTGCCAAGCCAGAAATGCAAATAATGACAGTCCCAAACAATGTGCTTTTTGATGCTGCTTCCAGCATCCATTTTAACTAGACAAATGCCAGCCTGCTGCCATCTGGTAACAAGAGGTAGTAGCAGAGGGAATCTGGGGGATGTTACCAGTTACAAACAGGTTGCAGAGGAGGAGTTTTCTTTTTAACCTGGGATTTTCATACTCAGAAATGAACACAAAGGACTCTGGTAATGATGGAGACTGAGGAAATACTCCCTTAAATGCCCCCTATGCATCTGCCCTCTGTGGCATCAAGAAAAGCATCTTTGCCTTTTTCAGTGTCTCCTTTCTCTGGGGGAAGGGCAGGCAGGAGCAAATGCTGGGTTGGATTTTATGTTTTTAATTAGATATCTTTAATTGACTAACACCTTCCCCTGAGCCATCTTGCTCCACTCAGAGACAAAATACCACAGAATTGGCCCATTTTCCAAGAGCACTGTGGTATTTCCTCTCTTCCTGCAGATAAATAACCTCCATGCAGACTTGCCTACCTGCTTTCAACTACTAGAAATAACCAAAATACCAGGACCAGATTCACAACCAGTGGCAATCATCTTAACCTGAGTGCAAGAGTTCCATCCCAACTAAATAATGCTTGCAAAGGACTATTCCTGGGAATCTTTGATCTTTTCCATCATATTCCTTTTGGAGTGAAACTAAAGTTGTTGCTAAATAAAATATTCAGACCTGATAGTTCTGAGGTGGTGTTTGGGATATAAGTGGGTCCATGCGACCTCTCGGCTTCTCCATTCTGGAGAATGGCTGTGTCGGGGGCTGTTCCTGCACGTGCAGCTCGATGCTCAGCATCTCGATGATGTTTGCAGGCAGCAGCACAATTGGCTGAAAGCATCGAGAGCACGGTCAGACAGTTTTTGTTGGAGCACACACACAGCAGATGAGATGTCACTTTGTTTACTTATACGTACTGTGCACAAACTGTCCATTATTGGCATTGCAAAGTTACTGGCTGCAGGAGGCACAGCATCATCTTTCAAATGGCTGTAATGAAAGTGGGTCAGATATTTTCCCTTCCTGGGGCAATCCTTTAGCATAAGCAGGGATTTAAGTGTGCATGATTCCCATTATCTGCGATTGTTATACTCTTTCTCACAAAGAAAGGTCTTCATAATTTGACCAGATCTGTCAAATGCACACACAGTGATGAAAATGGCCTATTAGATGATAGGGGGTTGCCCTTTCAGTGCTGAGGGAAGGCTCAGCCCTCCTGTAAGAGAGTGATTCCAATCCTGAACAGATAAACTGTGCTTGATCTTAGAGGGAACATTTGGGGGGAGTCTTTTCATATGGGCATGGAGCTATTCTGCTTATTTTGTCTCAGAGTAGAGCCCAGCTTGTGCCTGGGTCTCCTCTGCAGCCAAAGGGGTAGTTTAAGACATGACCTAGCTGTTCCTCAGCTTCACAGCAGAGCCAAAAGTGAACCAGGCCAGTGAAAAGCAGACGCTCCACCCAGCTAGAAGTTGTCTGTGTGATGCATCTCCCATGCAGAGAGCAGAACAATAGGTCCATCACCTGCCTGCAGGAGCTGTGAGACAATGGAGTGTCTGGACCTTTTCCAGGCCACTGCCAGTGGGCAGTGGACCATCAGACATCCAGAAATATGATGCATCATGCAAAGCAGTAAGGGAGTATGTTAAAGTTGCAAAATGTCTACCAGATGCAAGTCTCCTTAAGCCCTTGAAAAGCTGAGCTAGAAGTCAGTTAAAGATGCATCAAAGACCCTTATGAGTGGCCAGTCTGAGATCACTTCCCCATCTCAGGCATTAACATTTGGTGTCAGCTCTGCTCTCGCTACATATGTAAGAATAAGAAACAGAAAATTGGAACAGAACAGGGTGTGTTGTAAAAAATACCAGTCCCCACTGTAGCCTTAAAATTTACTTCTCTGGTTGTCCTTGAAAGAGAGAGGGTTTCAAAAGCCTTTGCTGAGCTGACCTTGTTTCACGATGCTTTTCCTCTTTGGGGGATGTAAGGCTAGTAGAGGAAAAGGTAATTTATTAGGAAGGAAGCAAGGAAGACAAAGAGGAATCCAGTATTGCACAGGAAGGAAAGACAAGACTGAAAAAAAAAGAAAAATAAAAACCCCCATCATCATCCACTTAGGGGTGGGTGAGGGTGTTGCTCTCTTTTGGGTCTGAAGGCAAGTTCTGGGTTTGTTCTTACTGAAAGATATTGCATATCACTTCTGATCTCTTATCCTCCCCATTTCCTGGGAACTCAGTGGTGGTGTTCTCAGGTAGCAAGGCTGTCTGGCAGCCCCTGGGGCTAAAACCTCTTCCAAGGATTCTTAGGTAGATCCAGAGGAAAGACAAGAAGGAAAAAGTTTGTGGGTTTTTTTTGTTTTGTTTTGGTTGGTTGGTTTTGTTTTGCGGGGGGTTGTTTGTTTGTTTGTTTGGGTTTGGTTTTTTGGGGGTTTTTTTGGGGGGGGGCAGTGTTTCTGTTTTACTGTTTATTTCAGAACAGCTAAAGTAATGATACACGTTGACTAATGGGTGCCACATACAAATGAGCATTTGAGAGCTTCCATGTTTTCAAATTCCAAGGTGGAACTAAACCAGCACACATACAAAGAAAAACCCAAAACATGATGGTACTGTCCCTCTCCACAAGATTAAGCTCAGCAGTAGTCAGGGAGGCAACTTTCTAGTGATGACCTCCAACAGATCCAATATTTATTCTACTTCCATGGGTCTCTGCTCACCACTCAGAAAGATGATATTTCTAAATGACAACTCATCCAACTCTACCCCTGATCAGAAGAGAATTCAGTCTGGCTCTTGCCTCCATACTGGCAATAATGATTCTTCAGATGGAAATTAGCCGACAGATTTGATGATGATGCACGAGCCAGAAGAGAATGCAACTCATTCTGCCATAGCTCTGTGATCTCCTCAGGGAAAACAGGAGTAAAAATCCATTTGTGTTTGCAAACAAGATATGTCTTGAATGTTCACTGGGGACCTCTTGAGCAAGAAGGTGCCAATTTTACTGTCGTTTTTCTAGACATCACACAAAACTTGCAGCACAAGTGCATGAGGTATTTTCTTCTCCAGTAAAGACCTTTTGCCCTTGTGTCCTATACTGAAAGTGTTTCAGTTCCTGGAGGAATTTTTGTCCTTCCTAATGTGATTACTAATCTGGGGATCTCTCATGCAGAAAACGAGAAAGGGAGCCCACAGTTTGTGCATTTTCCTTCTCTTTCATTCAAGGCTGCAGAAAAGCACAATTGTTGGTCAGTCACATGGCTGTAGCTACTGGGTCTTCATCAAATCTACCAGGACCACATGTAGGTCAATAAGGTTTTCCTCAACAAGACAAGATGCCTCTGAGGACCTTACCTTCTGGTAAAGCCCATGAAATTTAGGACTTGGACAATTCTGAGAGGGTACTACCAGACCCTTGTAAACTTAACTTTCAAGGTAACTCCCAGCTTCTTGCAAGCTCCTCTTGAAAATACTTTGAATACACATTTTATGATCTACCCAGAAACTGGGTTTTACTGATAAACGGAAGGGTTCCTGACAGTGTCTTGTCTTTCCCCCAACAAGTTTGTAATTCTGAAAATGTACCTAGCAGCTAAGGAAGGACATTTAAGATTAGAGGCAGAAAGCTATTAGTGCTCTCAATTTCTAATTAAGGAGTAAAAATCTATAGCAAATTAGCCACCTAAGTAAGAGATAGCACCATAAATACCTTTGTAGACCTTGGGCTAAATCCTTTTGCTCCCACCATAAATGACTGTTACCCTATGCTCCACGTTTATCTCCACAAGTGGATCTAATGCAAGAAAGCTTCATCAAATTCAAACAATGAATATAATTTTACAGAGCAAATTAATGAGAAGCTTAATTTAAGACCATGGACACTAACTCAAAGGAAAATTTAACCTGGATATCTGAAAACACTACATAACATGTCTGTGAAACTGGAGATGAGTTGCTCCAGAGAAAGAAAAAAAAGAGGACATTTAAAACTAGACTGGGGAAAATGCCATGGCACGGAGGGAGAAGCCTGTGGTGAGAGGGGAGGACAGGATAAGTAAATAAGGCTTTTTGTCCTGAATTTTTGTCCTCGATGAAGGGGGAATGCCTTCCTGAGTTTGCAGTGACAAAGAGAATGTTGCTGCAATCTCTTCTCATTTAAATTAGCAGGTCATCCTGGGAGACGCAGGGAGGAGGAGGAGGGGATCTGCTTCAAATGACTAAAAGAAAAACAAGGACATCTCAAAGGATGAAGTGAATTGCTCAGAAAATGGAGTTCACTTACATATGCCAACTTACCATAAAAAGGCACTAAAATGCAAACATCCCTGAACAAAATACAGTGAATACAGCAAGTTGGAGACGTGGTCACAGGGAGTTTATATCCAGGTGCTGGTTTAGTAACTGGGTCAATGTCTGCAGATTCATGAGTACAGGTGTCCCACAGGGAAATAACAGAGCATGCTTGTAACCTACCCTGTATCTCCTGAATCCATCATACATCCCCAGATAGCTTAATTCATTTAGAAGAAAAAAAAAAAAAATCATTTGTTACTAACCCCCAAATGAGGCAACAAATTTGACAGTGAAAGAGAGAGGCTCACTGTGTGTCCTTGATAGGCTCTTTGCTTTCCCTTGGTAAGCAATGAAAGGTAGATTAAAAAAAGAAACTGTTGTTTCAGACTTGCATCCCCAAATTTTTCCCTTGTCATATCTATTCTGTTCTGTTCTCCAAGGGTTCCCGCAGACTGTCTGTTGCTCTCCGAAAGAGCAGCCTTTACAAAGGCTGAAAGCTGTGTGCATTTTACCTGCTGCCAGCATCCTGTTCACAGAGCCATCTTGCTGGCATCATGCAGACAGCAGATCTGAATGTGCCCAATGGCATGCTAATAAGCCAGGAGAAGTTGAGGAGGAGGGTTCTGGACCCATCTGGGGAGCCCTCAGGCTCACATGGATGTAGTTGAGCAAGACTGTCTTCAGGATGACCCAACAGAAAGTCTTCAAAACCATGTTGTCCTTCTCACCCTCTTCCGCCAGCACCTTGCATGATGACTAGTATCTACCACAGGTTCCTCTCTCCAAAGAGAAAAATCCCTTGTACAACCAGCAGTTTTATTAGGGGTCCTTTTTTAAATATTCAAGCTCCTTCACAGTAATGGGGGAGGAGGTGAGTAGGAGAAGACCCATTTGGCACTTGAGAAGGACTCAGCAAGCTTTGCAGTGGTCTTAATTGCTGTGGGATTTGCTGGCAGCCACAGACTGAACTCTGATACAGAAAAGCTTCCTCTAGTGGTTTAAGAGATCATAAAGACCAGGTGTAGAAAAAGAAGTCTGTAATGCTCTGTCTCAGGGTAGTGTGAAGACCCAAAGGAAAGACCTTGCAGCCTAAACCAGTCACTGTGGTGGTCTAAATCAGAAGAGGAACATTCAGTCTCATTCAGTCAAATGAGTATCTGTCATTCAGTCAAATGAGAAGCTCATTCAGTAAAATGAATAGCTCAGAAGTGCAAGAGGCAGTTGATACCTCTCTAACCACGCTGAATATGAGCAGTGTTTTCCCCAAAATATCAGCCCAGGTTAATGAAGTTGTCTCATGTTATTTGCACACACACTGAAATCACAGTCTAAGGATTATAAGACAATGACTATTGTAAATGTAAGATCATGAACGGGGTCTACTATTTGTCTTCAAAGCAATTTTGCTATTAGAGATGAAGAAGAAAACAAATCAAGCAAATTATATTTGTTTTATAATGATCAATCTCCTGATCTGACTCATTTGGCCAGTTTCCATGCTCGTCGGGTGTGACTGCCTATGCATTTCTCCATTGTTTCTAATGACCTGTTCAGGCTTGGGTTAATTGACCCACTCAGACATCTTTCATTAGCCTTCTTATTTTAATAAAAAGCACTTGTGAAATCTATCAATACTAAGATGAATCAAGATAAAAAAATACAGTTAAAGAAAGTTCTTATTTAGCTGTTTCCCCCCTTGCTTTTCTCTGGGTAATGGCTGCATCAGGCAAGTGGCAGTGAAGGAAGATATAGTGCAACACAAAGGTTTCCTAATTGCTCCTTCTGATTACAAAGAAAAGGCACAGCCAGTAGCTGCACCTTCATCAGAAGGGCATTAATTCAAAGCCCACTGTGTTTATGGCTATCTTGGATCGAGCCTTAAAATGATTTTACACCTGTTGTAAATACCTGAAAAATGTGTAATTAACAGTCCCTTATGAAGGTAATTCCGTGACAACCTGAAACCATAGGGGGAGCATTAGAAGGCACGGGAGAGGTGTTCAATATTTAAGTCTCTTGCAAGCTGGGAGAACAGTATTTAAATTAGTAATGAACTCATGGCACCTCCAAGCAAGGCCAGTGGCTGGAAAGGCAAAACTCTTATCAATTTTCCTTGAAATACCAGCTGGAGAAACTCAGCATTCAGTTGAAATCCCTCCTGAAGTTCACTGAAACTTCTGACTCCCCAAAATTCCACTGCAGGGGGGTGGATTTGTGATGTATGTAACTTGTCAGTGGCTATAATATTGGCTATATGCACACACTACATTATCTCAGTAAGGACTGTTTGGAATTTCACCCAGGCAGCAAACTGTGAACCCCGAAAGACCTTTATCTGCAGGTGTTCAAGAGATGATGAAAGTCATTCACTTTGATGCCTATGCTCAGCCCTGTGCAGCTTGCCAGATGCCTGGAGCTAGCAGCAGCTAGGGCCAGAGGTGGTGGCTATCTTAAAAAAACATCAAATTGAGGGTGAGGTAAAAATATGACTAAGAAAGACAGATGAAACCCAAGCCTTTGGAATACAGCACCTCAAGGGTAGCTCAGCACATCCAAGTAACCGATGAGGATGGCCAGCATCTAGGCTTGGCAGAAACACACTTAGACCTTCTTATTCATTCAGCCTCCTCCTGATTCCCAGGCTTTATTCCTATGCTAAACCAAACTCTCTGAATGAGCAAGTATGGCAAAATTAGAAGGCATTGTAGGAGTAAGAGAGGGAGCACCACATAATGGCACCTTGTGGGGAGAGAAGAGAGGAACATCCAGGGTTTGCTTGGAGGGATCCGCTCAGAAAGACCCTGGGGAAGTCAGCAGCCAGCCCTGTAATTGTGACAGACTTATTAATAAAGCAGGAGCACTCTAGAAGACAGATGATCCAGAAGAAGCTCAGGGATTAAGGAGAAAGCTTTGCAGAATTTTTCAGACACTATCAGATCTGCTTTAATATCAGCCAATGCATACTGGAAAAGAGTGAACAAATAATCTGATGTAAAACAATTCTTCCCATTTTGCCATATTTTTCACTTAGTTTTTAGTATGCGGGGGAATTTTTGATCTTTCAAGCACAATTAAAGGGGCTGGGAGGGGGGGGACTCTGTTCGTTTCCTCTCCACAGGTTCCGAGTTGAATTAGCTCAGTTTTCAAGTTGGTCTCTTTGTTTTAATAAGATTGCAGGCATATGTTTAAGGGTTTTATACTAACATAATTATGTATATAGATCAATAGAAATGCATATTATCAAGTATGTACACAAGTACACATTGTAAAGGATCCATGTCTTTTATACAGAAATCATTACGTATAGTTTAGCATTTTGGTGATTGACACAACATTATTATAACTAAACTGGAAAACATCTTTTTCTGGTGCACCTGCCTTGCTATTTATTGCAGAGAAGACTGATGGGAGTTTTGGGACTCCCCCACACTATCCCTTCCCCTTTTATTTTGCATTAATGCTCTGGCAGGAAAGGAGGCCCCTTAGAAAGCAAAAGCAGGCAAATATTTAATTTTCAGTTGGGTTTTAGATGTCTTTATGCCTGGGACATGTGTGCACCAAGGCATGCCAGGCTTCACAGCCTTGCACTGGTAGAAATCAGTGGGCACCAGGACATCTTCCTGAAGTGGAGGACACTGCAGTTCCCATTAAATTGTGCCTTGAATACTGGCAGGTACAACCTGTGACTCATGTCCACCTGGGGACAGCAATGCTTATTTTAGCAGTAGCATTAGGGGGTCTCTTGCAGCTTGTTGTCTTTGTTCACTGGAACTATCTGCTTCCAGCCAGTAGTATGGATGGCCATTTTGGCAGGGTTATCATTCTCTCTGGTACCCTGGAGCCCAGGATACATTTAGACACTGTAATAATACTGATAACTATAATAATAAATAAAGCTGGAATCTTGGGAGGACATTTATTTTAATGATTCCAGCTCTGCCTGCTACATTCAGAGGTAATATCAGCTATCTGTCTATGTCTTCTTTAATCTGGCCAACTAATTTGAGGTAATATTTATCACATAAAGGCTCTGAGTATTTGCAAATACCTATTCTGTCCATTCATAAGGCTTAAAACTTGGATTTCCTGAAGCAGAAGATCCCCAGCACTAACCAGCCCAAGCTTAGGGCAACTTCAGTTTTGAGCTCTATTCTGCAAGTGCTGGGAATTTCTCCTTGATGCTGGGCTTGTTCACCACTCCTGGACTTCAAGGAGAACATAGAGATTAATACAGGAGTGGGGATACAGTGATGCATATCCAAATAATCTCCCTTCCTCCAACTCTTCATGATTCGGGGATGTATTGAGCCAGAGGCACAATGTATTCCTGCTTAATAACCCAGGTGGACCCCTCTTCCACGAACCTGCTCGTTCACTCTCTGAACCTACATGAACTTTAAGTATTCAGAATTTCCTGTGTGAAGGATTTACAGAGCTTATGGGTAGTGCTTGGTACTCCTGGTTTGCAGAGTTCACCATGAAAAGATTTCTATCTGGAAGCAGATGCCTGCACTTCTGTGGGAAACCCACTGAGCTCTCATGCATCTTACAGCAGCCTGAGAGACATGCCAAGAGAAATTACTGGGCAGCATCTCATCTGTGCTATGTGTCTTAAGAATGTTGGTGAACATCTTTCAGAGGACTGAGGCCTCCTTTTTTGCCTGACAGGTTGAGCTCTCACACTCTTTTCCTCTCGCCTTGTCATCCAGTGTGATGACTCATGCAAATGAAGAGCAGCTGAACTTAAATAAGAAAGTCCTTAGGGACTATCAAAGGGCACAGAACTTGTGGAGAAGGAGGGAAAAGTGTATTTGCGTAGTCATCCTGACAGTCGCCAGAGCAACAAACAAGGTTCTTCCTTGCTGATGAATTAGCAACACTTCAGCTGCAGTATCTGCTCCACAGTCTCTATATAGGAGAGTCAGCCAGGCCTTGAGGTGTTTAACTAGCACTTGCAAAAATCCTCGAAAAGAGGAGAACTTCACTTTAGAGAGTCTGTCCTCCCTCAGGGCATCCCTGGAGGGATAACTCCTCAACTCACCCACTCAGCTAATGAGTGTCAGTGCTACTCGGTGCAAAAACTCAAGGTGAATGCATCAGATAGGAACATACACAGATACAAAGCCACACAGAGGAAATATTCCATTTCCTACAGAAGAAAAAACAAATGAATGTATGTGTAGGAGAGAGTGCCCTTTCTTGTCCTTCATTCCCCCATCTTCCTTGCAAACTTGAACTCCTTGAATAAAAAAGAGACAGTGTTGAAAAGGTGCCTCTAGGTCTGAAAACGTGGGCTTGTTTATTCACATGTAGCTAAATCACTACTGAAACACTCTCTTAATTAATAGCATGACCTTGTTAAAAATGGCATCTAACTGAACATGCTAATTCTTGCTTGTTTCTAAGTTGTGTTTGCTCCCTATTCCCAGTAAAACAAGTGTTCACTCATCACCTCAGCTGCAGAATATGCAAAGGCAAGTGATACTGTTACCTTCCTGATTACACAACCTCTAGTGATGGCACAAGGCATGGAAAAAGCAGGACTCCCAAGTAGAGTTTCCAATGACCACTCTTAGGGAAATTATCTGCCAGCCCAGGGCATGGTTCTTTTAGTTCTGCAAGTGACTGGAGTGAGGCTGAAGATGGCATCCCTGCTGGTGACATTTCCTTACTATTGTTTGCAGGATGCCCAGCCTCAGAATCACAGAATCACTGAACTGTCACTGGTTGGAAAAGACTTCTAAGATCACTGTGTCCAACTGTCGACCCATAATAAAACAAACTAACAAAAATACCAAACCAAAACAAGCAAATCACACAAATAAAACAAACACACAGACAAAAAACAACCCCCAAACAAACAAACAAAACCAAAGAACAAACCGAACCAACACATCTACCATCCCTGAGTGAAGTGTCTCATCAACAAAAAAATCCACCCAATACCAAAAGCAAAACAAAACACATCTCACCATCCCTGCAGTGTCTCATCTGCATGTTTTTGAATACCTCCAGGGATGGTGACACCACCATGCAGTGCCTGACTACTCTTTCAGTAGAGAAATTCTTCATAATATCCAGTCTTAGCTTTCCCTGGTGCAACTTCAGGCCATTTTCTCTAGTCCTGTCATTATTTACCTGAGAGAAGAGGGCACTTCCATCTCACTGCAATCTCATTTCAGGTAGTTGTAGAGAGCAATAAGGTCTCCCCTCAGCACTCTCTTCTCCAGACTAATCAATCCCAATTCCCTCAGCCTCTCCTCACACGACTTGGTCTCCAGACCCTTCAGTGGCTTTGTTGCCCTTCTCTGAACTCGCTCCAGCAACTCAGTGTCTTTCTTGTGGTGAGGGGCCCAGAACTGAACACAATACTTGAGGTTCAGCCTCACAAGTGCCGAGTACAGAGGCATGATCAGTAGGTCTCCTCCTGGAACTGAGCAAGGGCCTTGTATGGGAGTAGGAAATGTGGGGGTCTTTCTCTGGGACCCCACGATTCTCCTGAAGTACTGGACTAAACCCTAATGCATAATACTTCCTAGAGAACCTGCTGCTCTGAGAACCTTCCCACAGATATGTGATATTCCTCTGTTTTAAGGGGGGTGAGTGGAGGAATTGAAATAGCAAAACAAAACTGAGAAATCCTTTCTGTCTCCTGGTATCTTTGCTACTTCATTGCTTTATAATAAATGCACATTCCTAGCTGGCATGAAGGCCCTTCTCTCCTGCCTGGGAGAGGTGCTATTCATTCATGGTTCACGGAGGAGGGAAGGAGTCACACACTCTCCTTTCACAGTTGCATAGCCCAGAATCAAGAGCTCTCCACAAGACACTATCTAATCAAAACCAGACACTCCCTCAGGGTACCATATACATTTAGGAAACAAGGACAGTCAGGCCTCCATGACCAAACTTCTCAATGAAGGAGAAAACACTCCTTTTTCCACCATACTCCCCAAGCCTGATTGAAAAATAGAACACCATTTTCCTTTCCTCCTCCCCAGTTTCCCACCCCTAAGTCCCAACACAAAAGCAAACCAAGAAATATCCCACAGCTCAACCTGCTGGAAACACTGCTCGGGGGATGTACCTGTGTCTGATTCCCTGCTCAAGACAAAGAAACTCTGAACATAAAAACCACATTTCTTCCTGACTTCCCCATGGTAGGGCTGAGGGAGGACATCCACAAACAAAGCAGCAAGCACTACTAGCAAGATGAGAGAGATGTTGAGGGAGTGGGATTCCTGGGTTTAATTTCTGGTCCTCCCACTGCTCACTGCAGGGAGTGTAGATAAGTCATGCTTAACCTGACGCCAAGACAGTTTATTTAATGTCATCTGGGTTTATTTTTGTGCAGTCAAAAAACTCATGCTCACACTGACTTTGTTAGTGCCCATGTGTGAGATCACACGTGCAACAAAAGCTAGTGCCTGCCCGTCTCTGAGATCTCATGATTCTTGAACATGACACAAGAAGACCCCTGGGATTGCTGGTGGCCTCAGCATGTGGGCTGAATGAGGTCTGAGCATCCCAAGGAGTGAGGTGAAGCTGCACTGTAGGTCCTGGGGGACAAGGAAGGGTCAAGATTTCCTGAAGGGTTGACATATACGGGAGGTTCTTGTAAGGAAAAAGATACTGCTCTTCACTTTTCAGTCATGCAAGGCATCATCCTCCAATGCCTGAATGGTGAAGAATGGGTTGCCAGGGGGTAATACTGGTAGAACAACTTGATTTTACAACTTTCAGCTATAACTCACCTTCCAGTTCTAAAATGTCTGGGGCAGAGGCAATCTTTGTTCTACCTGCCTAAGGCTATGAAGGCCTTAAATCCTGATTGCAGCCTCTGAATACACCCACAGGACAAATGGTGAGAGAAGCAGCAGCTTTGCAAGGAGCAAAGCCAGAGTTGGCCTGTGAGAAGGAAGACCCACTGAGAATAGAGTTAGAACTATTGTGTTATTCCCAGTAGTGTTTTTCCTGCTAAAGTAAAGGGGTACCTGAGGATGGGCCTTAACTCCTTCAGCATGAAGCATGAAGTGAGGCGTGCCTGCTCTGCCACTCTGCTCTCCTCATCCTCTGTAGGAACCCAGAACTTTCACTCTTCCCTCTTCATTACTCGGTGTGACAATGTGACGCACACATTGCTTCTGGAGGCAAGAAGGGGGACAGCTCAAAATGAAAAAGAAAGCATTGAAAGGGATGATTACATGTAGGAGAAAAAGAAAAAGTCCACTTTCCTCCTCACAAAGGGAAGCTGCTGGCTGATTGCTTTAGGCAATACACAGAGGTTGCTTTGTAACACACAGTTTTCTATCCAGGGTCCTCTTTTAACTGCTGCAATAGAAGAGGAAGGAGAAAGAAAGAATGGAAGTGGATTCAATGTCTCTTCACAGACAAATGCCCAGCCCACCGTATAAGGCTTTTATCCACTCTTGTATGAAATAACTACATCTGGTTGAGGCTTACAGAACTCTCAGTTCTCATTGCTACCAACTACCAAGCCCAGATGGCCATCCTGGTTCCCTCAGGAGTCTGCCAACCACCTATTATCCTTTCTCTTCCTTCCAGTGACTGTGTTTTCTGTAGCCTTCCTTACACTATGTCACTGTGTCAGGTCAGACCTATGTGGCTGGCTGGTGTCTCTCCACACTGTGAGAAAACAGCCATATTTTTAATGCTACCATCACCCCGTCTATCTGAAAAAAAGGCTGGAGAGGAAGAGGCAAGAGCAGGAGTGTAGGAAGCAGTAGTCAAGATGATGAGAAAAATAGGACCAAACCTGGAGATGTACTAGCTATGGTGAGGGGCAAAACTTTTTCTTTTAACTGTACAACCTGTTAATGACTTCTTTCCTTCTCATGACAATGTTAGTCCTACGCTTGTCAGTCCATATACTAAACTTGGTACTATGGGAAGCAGTCACTCATGCCAGGTCTCATTCAAGATGCAAAGTGTCTCTCCAAAGCCATGTTCCTCCAGAGACCTTGCACTGAACCCTGTATTTTAGACAACCACTCTCCTTACTGGTCACACATGCATTTTTAGTAAAGATTTTAGCTGCTGACAGTTGAAAAGGCAGAAGAGTGTTGTTCTTCTCATGTGCATGAATTTCACTGTGTTGCCTCCCTTAGGAACTGATCCAGAGTTTCCAAATCCCCCAGCCTGATTTCCAATGCACAGTGATTTACAAGTGTCCCTATTGTCTTAGCCATGGACCCTCTTTACATCCTGTAATTTATTTTGGGGAAGCAGATTTTCCTTTTGAATGATGTGAAAGCATTTGCCTGACATGATGGGAATTTATGAGTTGTGGCTCCCAGCTCCTCCCCCAGGACCCATGAATGCAGTACGCTGCAGGGTGTGAGGAGGGGAGAGCAGCTCTTGCAGACAGAACCAAATGGACATGGCTTCCTAGTGACAGGAGGTATTTATGTATTTGCCAGCATTTTAGTATAAAAATAAGGAGAGTTACTGAGGTGTGTGTGGGAGTACAGAACAGCAAACTGAACCACTGCCATCAATCTCCTGCCTGCCTGGGGTGGGGAGTGGAGAATGGACCTCAGTCACCCAGCTTTGCAAGCAACCATAAGGATGCTGATGGAAAATTTTCCCTGGCTCTGCTTTTTTTTTTTCACAAGGTCTTCTGACCAAGACCTTTGCATGGAAAAATGGCTCAAAGTAGACAAGACCTGCATATGCTAAAGCATTAGCAAAAGTGATTCAGGAACATGGAGAGATGGGGTGGTGTTTCCCTGTGTGGAAGATTCTTAAAGGAGAGACCAATTCAGGCTCAGTGAAACCATTACTTCTTGGTATCTGAAAGGATTCAGCACCAGGATTGGTGGGCATGTTTGTCAAATGGATTATGGGCAATGACTATCAACCAGTGTGGTTGTTAACTGTCAGTCTTTCAAAGCCAAAGTGGTTAGTATTCTTAACTTGTGGTCCCATTAAAGAAGTCCTAGGTTGCTTCCACATCTACCCTTTTACCTCCTCTTTCTCCCTTGCTTCTTTCTTTCTCTCCCAGTGGTGTTTTTCTTACTGAGCTGTCACTGAAGGTGAAGGCTGAAATTTCTGCCTTTCAGTTCCATTCCACACCGAAGGTCTCGCCCAGGTCAAGAGCCTCTCCAGCTGTATGGGGATGATACTGAGAGCACTTCAGGCTTTTATGGGCTTGGAGAACATCCTTGTTGACTCATGAATTGCTATTTATGTGCTCTGGTGTGTAATGCAGCTGCCCCTCAAATGTGTAATATGTTCCTCCACCACCAGGTTTCTCCCTGAGTTTTGTGGGCAGTAGCTCGGGATCCCACACAAATGCAGCATCTTCGCAGCACCTCTGAGAGATAGGGGTGGTGGCACAGAAGGATCAGCCATCATTCCCAGGAACTCAGCACAGAAGAGGGACAATTCTATAAAACAGGTAATCATGCTGTTAAGAAAATTTGAACCAGAGCAAAAAGTGGGGGGGGGGGCTTGGTTGCTTCTCCCTGTTTTGACTTGTTCCAGTGACAAGTCATTAAGCGTGTGTGTGTGTTCACAAATTGTTTGTGGATAGTCATTTGGCGTGCACCATTTTCTGCTTTATTTGTAAAAGATGAGCTTTATATAGAAGCATATTTCATCTTATAGGCTACCCTGAGGATACAGCTGTCTTGTAATGCACAGTGTGTTACTGGTCAATGAAGTCTCATGATATTTATTTTATCTGTAGAAACAAAACATCATTTTCCAGAAGCTGAACATTTCCATGCACAGGAAGAGGATTCTGGGTACTCATGTTGATATGCAAGTACCTCTTAACTGCACTCTTCGTGCAAGTGTTCTCATGGAGGTGGATGAAAGAGAAGTAGACATGGGTCAGTCAACTCACTGCTGCAAATTCAAAACATCCCCACCTACCATGTGTTGGATTTGTCTGACAAAAGCACCAGTCAGTTCCTGAAGCTGCACATGTTCTCCTTGGGGTTCTGCAGTCCAGTTGCATTCATCCCAGCACATGCAGCCCTGTCACACTGTCATGGCAAGAAAACAAAACCTTTTGACTGCAGGCTTTTTGCCACTATCTCCCCATGAGATGCTGAGGAGAAGATGCTTCCTGAAATGAACAGTGCCCAGATAAAAACAAGCAGTTCTCAATGCTGTACATCTTATTAATTTCCCTGTTTTCACTAGGGCTGTGCATTCTGGAGGAGCAATGGACTGCTGGCTCTGTGGCTACACTGCCCCTTCCATCCTCCCCTCCCACCCCTCTGTTCAAAAACGACCAACTGTGTGCTGAAGACACAAATAACAGTTCGAGCGAGAGTCAGTGGCAGAGATACTGGGACGGAGGGTGGCTGTGTGGCACGTGGGGACTTGAGGCATGCAATTGCTACATGAGATCTGAAGCATGCCAGCTGTCAGGACACACCCCTGCAATCTGCCAGTGCACACAGCACTGCAGAAAATGGCTTTAAAAAGGGAGGAAAAAAAACCAAAGGAGCAGCAAGAATTATTTACCCAGGGTTCAGGAACCTGATATTAATGATTTCTCCAAGACCTGCATGTTGGCATAGTTATGAATGCCCACTCAGCTGCAAGCAGGAGCAAATACAGAGCAAGGCAGCACATTGCAAACTGCTTCTGAGCACAACAGTTGTTTGTCCTCACAGCCCTCCCAGGCACAGATCTGGGCAGACTGTATGCAAGGGCTGGAAACTTTCATACCCTAGAGCCCCTTGAGACCTTTCTGATTTGAATCATCTTCCCACAGGTCCCCAGCTGATGTACAAACCTATAGACAGAGAGTGTTTTCTCAATGGATCCACAGCCCTTGGATGAAAAACAGTTTCAGATGACCGTGACTGTGGGGCACAGCAAAGGACTTTCCCACAGAGCATATGCTGCCACTATACTGCAGGGTACAGTCTGGTGGTAGTTATAGTCAACCCATGCTTGTGGGTACAAAAATGGGCAAGCTAGAGGCTAATTCCCTGACAGCATACACTCCACGGGGACTGTGGGGCATCTGCAGTGGGCAGATAACCCAGCACTGATGGACATATTCAGTGTGTTTAGCCTCTAGCTCCTCATTGGATAAGGGAAATAGTAGATGATTAATTGAAGAAGAATGTCTAAGCATGGAAAGAACTGTACACCAAAAGACTGAACTGAGGAGTTGATCTCCTGAGGACCCCAGTCCAGCTACTGGTCTGATGCTGAATCTCATCTTCACTATGGGGCAGATCTCCCAAGGGTAAAGATCTTACCTGCAACACACATGGCAAAGCTATCCTGCCAATATATTTTCTAGGGATAAAAAAAAAAGGTCTTTTTTGGAGTAATCTTTTCTTGGCTGAGACTGCCACCCAGGAGTTGTCCTTATCATCATATTTGTAGTTCCTGCCTGCCAAATAGGAACTGGATTTTAATCAACAATTTGTTTCCCTTCAGGGCATCAAGCAGTCCTGCTTAGTCTTTGGGATGTGACCAACACTCCCCTACTCTCCATTCATACAAATGAGCAGTGCTGTTGCTTAGTAGTGATTTCTAAGCAGCTGTGAGGCTAAAACTGTCCCTTTACACAATTTCTTCTGAGGATACAGGAGACAGGAGGTGAAAGCAAGGCCAGCATTAGGGAAGGCAAGGACTGAACCCTTGTAGCTCTGTGCCAGCTGCTGAGACTCTGGCTGTTAGAATCATCATCACTCACTGAAGAATATGGGGAAAGTAAATGGCCATAATAACTTTTCAGTTGGGAGTTGAATTTTCTCCCTCTCATTTTCCTTTAGGTCACTTCCAGTTGGGGCACATTTTCCTGAAAATAAGTCTAGACTAATCTAGGAGTAACACCATTGGACATGTCACAACTAAGAGAGTCTCAACAAAATGCAAGCCAAGAGCTTGCACAGAACAGTACCTACACAAAGCAATTCCCTCTAAAATGCCTGTTTTCCAGGGACAAAAGGTGAGGTGATTTTTTTTTTTTTTCTGGAGAGACAGAAAGGCTATTTTTATTCTTTTCTGATACATCTTTCAAAGCTAAAGGTTGGCTTCCTTGTGGGGGACATGTTCCTTGGTCCTGTCCCAGCAACTGGCCTAGAAGTCTTTCTGTTGAACACACACAGATTTGGGGGATATAGATGACATTTATTCCTCTTGCAGAGACATGTCCACTCTTGCTCACATGGATTGTTCTTCTGCAAAGGGACTGGAGCCCTCCCCATGGTAGTATGCTAATTCTCAGTCTTAGTGTCAGCTTCCTGGATTTAATCTCAACTTTTCTATGTAACACTAATGTTATGGAAAATCAGTTGTAATAGAAGAGGACCATTATTGTTCTTCAGGTCAAGCAATCAATGCAGTAATTTCCTTCCACTTTAATGCTATTATTTGGCTGTAATCATTTCCAGTTGAGTTTGCATGAGAATCAAGTTGAAACTGCTCCTGGTCACATTTACCTGGAAAATTTTCAGGATTGTCCTCTAGAAAAATCAAGATTTTCTCCTGATGAACTTTAATTAACAGTGATCACGATTCTGCTACTCTCTGAGGATTTCATATCTTCCAGAGATGTCACCAAAGATGCTCAGGGGATGGTGTAATTCACTGTGTCTTTCTCTCTGAGAGAGGGTGCACTATGGCCTTGGATTGCAGCCTGAACACATTTTTCATTAGCTTTTTAGCAGCAAAGCTAAAACAGAAACAACCCCTCTCTTTTGTGGACAGTCACATCAGCCCTTGGTGATTAAGGAAGCCCAGAACAGTGCCTGGAAAGCAAGGCTCAAAACACTGCCAGTTTTCTTCCATAAATCCTGTTCCTTAACACATCCATATATAATAGTTTAGATAAAGCAGGGCCAGATGCAGTCCAGAAACAAAAAGTAATAGAAAAGGATGTCATTAGTTAGGGCCTTCCATAATGCAACTAGCATGGCTCATATATTGGTGCAGGGGTCTACATCCCTTTAATTTTCCTGACAGGTTTATGCCTATCTGTCCTTTCAGAGGCTGCTTTTGATGCCTCTTCTGCACTGTGAGATATTGGAAAAAAAAAAAAAAAAAAAAAAAAAAAAATACCCCAAAGTCATGCAGAACATCAACACAGATCCCAGACTTTTTTGCCTTTTTTGACTGGGATGTGTCTTTCCCCAACACATTGTTGTGTGGTTTGACAGAAGTGGAGGAGATCTTATATACAGCATATCCAGGGTTCTTAAATCAGCAGGGACTGAATCAGGCTGTGCATCTGATTTGATTGTCCAATATTTCACCAGATCTCCAACTAGCTGACAGCAGGAAGAAGAGAAACTTTGACCCAGTTTCTTATAATCATCACAGGGATGTGCTCCAACAGCATCCAAAAGCAGCAGCGCTTCATAAAGGACATTGTTTGCTGAGATAGACTTGGCCTGGCATCCTTATGCCTGTTAGAAAGTGCCTTCTGCATCATGAGGATGGTGTCCAAAAGCAAAGGACTGGTGGAGCAGAAAATTTGAGGCACACTCTGAAAAGCATGGAGTTGACTTTGCTAACCAGGTTTCCCTTGTGCTTAGCAACAGCTCCAGTGGGCCCCTGGGAGTTTTCAGTAGTCAGGAGCCTTGTTCCTTGGCAGAAACATAATGTTGGCTGTTTAGCATGCTGCTGAACCTGTAATCTACAGCCAAGCAATGGCAAATGTTGTAGCCAAGTGAACAGCAGGCTTGGAAGGGGGTTGTTTTCGAGGGTTGATTTCCTCTGCCATTTGCAAAAGGGCATCCTGCAGCCAGGCCATATGATTCAGCACTCTGCCTCACTGTGGATGTGCTGCTTCAGTGCTCTGCATGTACAAAATCCAGCACCACACATGATAGATTCAGGTGACATAAGGTGACTGTTCAGCAGGTGGGTAAGAGGCTCATTAGAATCAAATGTGCACCCCTGAAGCATGAACTGCAAAACCAGATGCTGTGTATCCCTTTTCCCCAAAGTGCTGACCAACGCACAGCTCCCTCATGCACCCAGAACCTTCTGCAACGCTATTTTGTTCTTCTTCTATCACTGCTACTAAACCTCCACTCTGTTCTGGTTGGCTTTCCTTTCTCATGGAGCCACTTGTGGTAGTGTCCCGCTTTGAGAGCACATGTAGGTTATCTCAGCCTATCCAAGCCCCTCACAAACATGATCCACAACGTCCCTCACTGCTCC
The DNA here is from genome assembly GCA_024605025.1 of Megaceryle maxima. Lineage (NCBI taxonomy): Eukaryota > Metazoa > Chordata > Aves > Coraciiformes > Cerylidae > Megaceryle > Megaceryle maxima. The sequence goes on along the minus strand of JANHGN010021567.1, from coordinate 194,722 downwards.
TCTCCTGAGCAGTTTTGAAGCAATGGATACCAATCACAGTAAATTGCTCCAAATGGCACGACAGTTTCTTGGTATGGAGAAATGAAGAGCAGGACAAGTGTAGATTCATTTTCACATGTACTCTCAGCCAAAATTGGTATGGACTAATGACTATGGCAAGTTGAGCAAATTAATTTTTGCCTGCAAACTCTGCCAGGATTTTAATGCAAGGTCTAGTCCACTAAATGATTACCAAAGGAGTATCTGCATATGTTTCTCAAACCACATCAGTGCACACATTTCTGGAGAAGTGTGATGTATACTTCAAGTATAATCCAAACTTGGGGAAAATGTTTTGTTTTCCTCTCATCCAAAGCATGCCATGTACTCGTATACAGTGAAAATAGGCACATCCTCTGTTCACAGAGCAATGTTCCCCCCATGCCCCCACAGTGAAAGGTGAAATTTCTCACTCAGCACTGTTCTCTGCTCCATTATGTCTGTATCGCTGTGTGTTCCCACACCGCTTTCCCTTCCTGTCATTTCCAGCAGGCATGGGGATCACTTGTAGTAAGCTTTGTTGACAGAGGTAAGGCAAAAATAAATTTGACTACAGCATAATGCATTTGAGACAAAAACCTGGGCTTCCTTTTTAGATTGTTGAATAAAAAAGCCAGGATGCAAACTCTTGCAGGAAATTTTAGGCTATGCTTCATTGTCCTTTTTTCAGTTCCATGTCCAGATGAGAAACCTCATAATAGGTTATTCTGAGATAGAGTCAAGATTTCTGATAAAGGAGTGTTCAGATAGAACGGGCTGCAAGACAGACACCATGCAATTGAAAAGCCAAGGAAAAGGGGGATTGATTTGTGGTTCACATCCAGAAGATAACACATCCATAATTCTCCCTGTTGTGGAGAGGGGTCTAAGCTGGACTGAGCTTTGACAGACTACCTGGGCACCTTGGTGACATTGGAACCATCAGACTGTGCTGGGCCACTTCCTTATGGAGGTGTCATAGAGATTGCCAAGCAGTTAGCTCATGCCTTGCCTTTATACCAGAAATAGTAACTGTGTTGGTGTTCTGGGACAACCTTCCCATCCATGCTTCACATCTCCTGGAAGAGCTAAGTTGGGTCTGCAGATAGAAAAACCTGACCTTTGCAGTGCAAAATTGTTCTGGGGGTTAGATAGAACCATCCTCTGTCCCAAGTTGCCTTATGAAGTTTGGCTGTCAGCACCATTTAGTTGGGCTGGAGTCTGATGTATTCAGCATGAGACTTTCATTAAAGCAAAGACACAGCAACCAAGTGCAAAAGAAAACAGAAACACCTTGGTCCAGGCGTGGGGAGTTCTCACTTGCTTCCTTGAGCTTGTGTCCTCACACTTTTTCTCCTCTGCCCCCCTCTTTCTATATGTCAGACTGGTCATTATCCCAGGACTAAACTCCATCTAACAGCTAACTTGCAGGCTGACAGTACTGCAGGTGACTACAGGAGACCCATAGCTCACCCTCTTGCCCTTATTAACATCTCAATTATGAGCAGCAAAAATGGCAACGTGACAAGCTGGAGATAGATGGATGCAGACAAACTCACAGCAATAGTCATAGGAGAATTATTTGCATCATTATCTATTTCTTCATTACCTGCCAAAGATCTGGGCATTTCTTTTTTTGACATGTGCTGTTGGTCAGTTTAGCAGGTGCAGGTTTATTTCTCATCCTTTGCTGAAGAGGAGAAGAGGCACAGAGGGATGAGAAGGGCTTTGCCCTTGTCTATGGAAAGGCTCTAAAACGTTGAATAAAAGCTGAAGATCATCCCCAACAGTGGTGCCAGTCTGTTTATAAACTATGGGCACAAGAGGCAGAAGCTTTCAAGCTAGAAGCCAATCTTACTCAAAAAAAGAAGAGTCACAGAAAACGGGTATTGAGGCAGAAAATTGTACGGAAGATCATTACTTCTCCCTTCATGGTCTAAACATGGGCTTCCTATCAGTGTCCCAAGATACTGAAGGAAGAGGGAGTAATACTGCCTAGCTTTGGGAGATACCTGGGGAATATTCCTTTATCTAGGTTGACAAGGGACTTTTTGGTCAGTGTAAAGAGCAGCTCATGGAGAGATCCATGGGGGAACATACAGCCAGAAATTTCTCTGTACAGGAGCTAGAAAAAACAGAAAAGCTACATGAAATGGATAGAAGGATGGGCCATATCTCTTTCCTTAAAAATTAGTCAGGTGTTTGGATTATCTTCACATTACTCTGAATCACCACCATCTTTGAGGCGTATGTCATCTGGAAGCCTCAAAACCATCGATGAATGAATAATGATCTCCTTGGGATCCTCACTAGCTGGAAGTATATTCTGACACTTCTAAGGATGGGATGTGGGAATGAGGAAAACACAACCAGTACATGAATGTGTGCTACCTATGTGGTAGACCATTTGGCCAGTCCACTGGAGGCAGGAATTAGCTTACAGGGCAGGAATGTGATATCAAGCTCTACTGGCTCAGAAGCTAGGACAATGTTGGGTAAATCTACAATAACGTCTCCTTCAAACACAGAAGAGTGTTAAATTGAGTCTATAAGGAGAATCACTTCTGAAGAGAAGGTGCAGGGGTAAGGTGAGGTTCCTGACTCAAGAGTTTACTTCAGCTGTAAGATAGTCCACCTTTTGTATCCCATTCAGCCATTGGCTTCTGCAGGTTTTCAGCTGCGCTGCCAGACAATGTGGATGTTGTTGGCTTTGATGAAATGGGCAGCTTCAGGCTGGAAGCCAGACAAAGGCCAGCAGTTCATTAGACACAGGGCAAAGAGCATCTGCAAAGGGACATATGCTTGAGTTTTGCTTGGCCCTTAAGCAATATCAGCTGCTGATGGATGTAGTAAGATACAAAGGGGGTAAAACCTCCACAGCCAAACCAAATTCTTATCCTGTTAAGCACTGCCATTTCCAGTACCTCAATGCCCTTATTTCTCCATATAGGTAGCCAGACACTGCTAATCCTGAGGTATATATGAACCGAATCTCTTGTAATTTTCTTGATCCTAAAGTCACCACTTTAGGATGTGTCTGATATAGCTGGTGTTACCTTCCACCAGGCTCCTGACTGATGTCTCCAAATATCTACCCAGAAACATCAAACCTGACTAGAAACAAACTTGCCCAACTCTGCCACCAATAAGAAAATCCTTTGGAACCAGATCCAACAGGGAAGTAATACAACATGTCACGCAATACAAATATTTATTTTTATGAAGTCAAGCTGTCCTTTTTTTTAAAAGATATTTCCATATTTCCCTATAGTAGATCTCATCCATTTGTATGTTTTTCTTAGTTAAAAAAAAAAACTCAAACAAACAGCAGACAAACAAAACATCAAACCAAAACAACACAACCTAAACAAGAAGGTCACTAAACCTCAAAATCCAAAGTACTTAGATTACACACAGGAAGGAGTTGGAGATTTTCACAGAGAGAAGTAACAAACTCTTTATGAGCCATTCTGTGCTCTTCCAAAGGACTCTTGGGATTTTCTTCATTTAGATTTATGAAAGGATAGCATATTGATTATGTAACTGCCATCTGAAGCTTCATAATATACACAAGAAGTAAATGGAGATGTTGAGGAATTTAACTGGCCTATAAATAGAGAGTGGCATCCCCATTAATTCATTAAAGGTATATGGGAAGCGTAAGGTATTACAATTAACATTTCATAAGATGGTTGTAGCATGTTAGTTATGAACCAACATTTGTCATTTTCTTTTTATCAATTAAATGATATCTAATTCCTTTGCCAGGATGGAGCTGTCTCCTTTGATAGCTTTCAAAGTTTCTAGTGAGGGACAGAAGGTACAGAGGTCCTTCTTTTGTTATCTTTTATGGTTTTATTTTGGTTTGTTTTTTTCCTTGTATTGTTTTGTTTCATTTTTTTTGTTTTCTTTTTTTCTGTTTTTTCCCCTCTTTCTCTCTTCCCTTTTCTTTCTCTCACTCTTTCTGTCATTCCCTCTTTCTGACAATTATAAAGCATTTTGAAGTCTGCATGAGTTTGCTCACTCATCATTCAGTTAAATAACCACTAGCTAGATGTATCTTGCTTAACCACAACAACTGGCCTGATACCAGATGAGCTTGATATTTATTTAACAAACAGCACTGTCTTCGTAGATCTAAATTAGAACCTTATCTGAAATACTTAAAGTGTACCCATTACTGTTTGCCCTCAGTGAAAATCCAAGTTCTGGTTACGTCCCTGCTCACTAGGATTAGAACTGTCACAATATTTATTTAACAGGAGGAGGCATGCTAAGCCATGCTGCAAACATTGCTGTGCCAATATGAAGAGGAACTTACTGCTTTTTACAGTGTTTCTTTCTCTGTACGTGCTCTCTCTCTGTCCCCCTGCTCTTTACTCTTCTTCCTGCCACTGCTGCCATCCCCATGCTTGCTCACCCCACTGCCCCCTCCACATATCCTTTCCCACATCAAATGTTCCTGTTGCCCACAAAGTGAATCTGATGGGAAAATGTGTTTGAAAAAGAGCTATGAAACCTGGGACTGGTGCTGATGGAGGGAAGAGGGGGCAATGCATGGCCTGTTTCCTCCTCTCCTGGTGTTCCTGTGCCACAAATTACACTGATCAGGGACAATGGAGGCAGGGGTAGGGCAAAGAGTCCTACCCTTTTGGGTCCTTATCCTCCTGTATCAATCTACCCTTTGTGAAACTCATGCTGCACCACAAACTCCTCCAGCTGGTAGATGAGTGTCCCTTAGTCATTAGTCCAGCTCATTTCCCAGAGTAGCAGCACCAGGTTCACTTTGAGTCTTCCCCTATCTCATGGAAAAAAGCTCAGTGTAAACTATTGAGAGGGCAGGAATATTTTTCTTCTGTTTCAGTGGGCAATGCAAATTCCCATTCCCCACAGGCAATGCATAAGCAAATACCCTTAGTACAAGCATGAGGATAACCTGGTCATTTCCCTTTCTTTTTGAGATACAAAACACAGATCCCATCCTCTGCTCTGTAAAGCCTGCTGAATTTCTGCACCTAGAGAAAGAGAGAGAAGGGGTTCATATATCCAACCCTTGAGAAAGACAGCAGTACAAAGGAAGGAGAAGAAACAGTGGAATGGGAGGAAGAAGCCCATGATAAGCAGTATACATATATTTTATGCCGATAATTCTGAAAGAACAAAGTTGCTATCTCAGGAAGTTAATATTTTTAGCCTAATTTCCCCAGCAGTCATTCTGTCTGTCAGTTCCCCTCTAATAACTTTTCAACCAGTTGGCCAATTTCAATCAAACTTGACAGACAGCTGAAATTCTGAGTGGTACAAAGTTCCTGCAGGATTTGTGCCCACATTGAGCAGAGAGACTACAGTCCCCCACTGAAAGGAGCACCGCATATGGGTTCAGTTCTCACAAGGCATATGGGATAGACACCATAGGCATAAAGAAGCCCTCTGTGCAGAGGAGAATCACCCTTTATGATGTTAGCACCTAGAACCATCAGTTACAGGTGCTGCATAGAAATGTTCCTGAACCCTAGATGAAAAGATGTGTCTTCACAAAGAGAAGGGGAGGAGAAGGTAATGCAGAGGAAGGAGAAGGAGAAGGAGAGGTTTTGTCAGGTTTGGGACAGATACATTGCACTGCAAAAGGAAGGAGAGCTCTGGGGAACACTCTAGACCCTTGAGGAAGGGTTTAAAAAGGAAGAGGAAATAAAACCCTACAGCATCACAGTAATTAGGGATGGGGGGAAACACTGTCATTCAATCTACTAGAAGTATGATGAGGAAAGAAAATCCAACTGCTTTCAGCTAACCCATCTCAGTTTCTGGGTGAGGAACACTCCTTTCAAGGGCTGAATTCCAGAGCCAACAGACTTGTAACAGTCAATTATCGTTACAGCTACAGATGGGAAAACCTGATAAAATGAGTCCTGCATGGACAGAGGATTGAAATAGAGCTTGGGCAGGGACTGTAGCCAGAGAAAGATTAGTGGCCATAAATACACCAAAAGCAAAGGACTCTAAGACACACGCATAGCTCAGCATAGCACTACCATTTATAAACTGCCATGTGTCACAATTCATACCTCACCTTTCATGGGCATGCTAGGAAAGGCTACACAACTCAGACCCAGAGTCTGCATGAAGAAAGACCCATTTCCTTTCATGTTGCTGCAGCTTTCAGAAATAGTGGTGTTTGGGGGGTTTTATCCAAGGCCAACCAAAAGAAGCAGCTGTGCCTATTAAGATGTTTCTCATATGATGTGCTAAGTCCATGTTAGAGTTAACTTTGCGTCTGTATCTTCATCAACAATGTGACATCGCTTACACCAATTTGATTTTACCTTGTCTGGGAGACTAAAGCAATTTATAAGTTTCAAAGAGCACAATCTGGCTGGGATCCAAACCCAGAAATGTAGTGCTGAAAAGAGAATTGCTGGAGACTTTTATGTCTGGCATATGGTGTGCTAGTTTCCTTTCTAATCTGGGTAATCAAGGTCAGTACAAAGTGCTGAGTTGGTCTTGTTGGCCAAGATGTTTGATGACCTGCTCACACAGATGGGGATTTCAAACGCTGCCCAATGTGAACTAGGAAGGGGAAATCTAATCACTCTCTGACAGATTTGAAATATTTGTTTTATTCCTCATTTGTGACTACATTTTTTCTGAAGGAGATGACAAAAGTCATGACTGGGCTGCAGCATTGGAAGATTTCTACAAGCACACCTGGTGGATCCCAATAGCATCTGTGACTAATTGAGAAGATAAATCCATTTTACTGGAGTGGTTTAGATTTCCAAAAGTCCTTCAGTTTATTCCAGCTGAGCTGATTGCAGTCCAGATCACTGGGAGTCATTACTGTCAATCCCACCAGCTGGCCTGAATTTTGCAAGGAGAAAGAAGCAAGAAAAAAACCATTAAAAATTAATAAATCTATATTTCATTACTTTAGGCAAACATTATTCCTGAAGGGGGTCCTCTTCTTAACATTGTCACATCTTTGTGGTGTTCCTGTATGGCTTGGCTTGCTTGTGGATCTTCTTCAAAAAGAAAAGCATTTCAAGAGTTAAGTGTCAGCATCAATGAAATTAAGATCATTTCAGATATAGATGAGATAAGGGCACATACAGCCTCTGGATATAGACACTTGTAGAGGTAATGAATTCCATATCTAACACAAGATCTAAATTCTTACATTCAGCCAAGTTATATTTATCACAGACTCTGCTTCTTAGAGTACAGTCATAGCTGGAGCATGATTGGAAGTGCAGTTCATTTCAGTTACCTCAGACTACTTAGCAGCTGTATTTGCCATAGATTTTGCTCATCTGCCAGTTCAAGGATTTTTCAGCATCTCCGTCATGTCTTTTGCAAATGGGAGGAAAGAGTAAACATCTTCAGAAACAAACATGCCAGGCTGGGAGCCTGTGCTTGGATAAATCCTCACATTTTCTTGTGGTGGTCATGATTTTGGTAATTCCTCACTCAGCCATGAAAGAGTAGGGAAAATCCCTGGGAAAAATGGGATGAAGTGGAAAGTATTTTGATAAACTCAGGTCCGTTCCAAAGAGTGGACCCACTTCAGCATGCACTAAGGTGACCACAACTATGAGTCCATGGGAACACAACTGCGCAGGACTTTCTGAAACAGAATTATTGAAAACTATCATGCATCCCCCAGCAGTCAGTAACAGAGGGCTATTTCCTTCATCTGATTTTTCACATCTGGCAGAGACCTCCTCCATGTGTTCCATCCTAGGCTGTGAACTGGATGACCATCCTTCAGTCCTTCCCCAGCTTGTGCACACAGCTGTGGCAGTAATCCTGCATGGAAGGGCATCTAGCCCTGATCCACTGTCAAAACAGTCATTCAGATGAGGGAGACGCCTGAGGAAAGGCAAAATACACATTTTTGTATTTCCTCATAAATCTGAGCAGCCCCTCCGCTAGCTGAGGTGTAGATTCTGATGACCTAGAAAACCCAATCAGAAGAAAACAATGAAGATTAACTAAAGCAAGTTCTGAATTCATTTTTAAGAATTTAATTTGTCTTAAAATCCTGACAGCAAACCAGTGTTAGGAGTTGCCTCATGAGAAGTTCAGCTTCCCAGACACCAAGGGACAACGTTGGCAGCTACAGGCTCTTTTCCCTGAGAGCAGTCCATTCCCTTTGGTGATACATTCCTTTATTCACAGGTGACACACTGGAGAGATGTGCTGGGAAATCAGGTATTCATCTTGCTGTGGTTATGTCTATACTGCGGTCACAGCAGAGAAAGTAGCTTGCTGTGTGAGTTAGTCCACACTGAGTCCCCACTGCTGCCATTGAGCCACTCCAAGCACAGAGGCCTCCTCAGGTGTTTTTGCTCTTGCCTGTGGACACATCTGTCATTTATAAGAAAACTAATGGCTATGTGTGCAAGGCTAAGGAGTATGAGGAAAAGGACATACAGCCAGGGTAAGAATGCCAATTCAAATACATACTTAGATGCATTGCCTTCTGGTACCTTGTCTTCCTTCACATCTACTGTTTATGAGTCTAACATTTGTTCCTGAGTCTAGTGCATGCCAGCACAAAACCCATTTCCACTCCAGCATCAGTTTACATTATTCTTCCTTCCATCTCAGACACTAGTTGCTAGTCCAACAGAGGGATCTGTCACCAGCTCCATCACAGGGTGATGAACTTCCATCAAGCCCAGAAAAAGGGTCAGTATTTTTTGTCACTCAATTTTCCTTTTTTCTTGTTCCTTTTTCCCTCTCGTAGTTTATTCAAGCCCAGAGAAAGAGCTTAGACCCTAGCTCATGTAGAGCTCTGATGTATGCAAATCCTCCTTGTGCTCCCATAGCCCTCTTTTTTTTCCCCTTCTTTCCTTTTAATTCTAGATTTGAAAATAAAATGTGAGCTGGCTGCACAGAGATCTCTCATGTGTGCAACTTCCAATTGTGGCAAATTGGAACTGTCGATGCAAGCAGCTCAGATTTATTTATATATTTAAGAGGAAGAAGGTGGGGGGGGGGGGGAGATGCTCGTGGTGGAAGGGAAAAAGAAAAATAACATATCCAAGCAAAAAGGGATTTGAATCTCAAATGCTGCTCCCTGGCCCATATTATCCAAATCCCTCCAGCCTTGTCCGTGACTGCATCTTGCCTGGTTAAAAACAACAGGCAAAAGATCAAAAACATTTTTTTTTCCCCACAACACTGAGTTGTTGAGTTTTGTAGCTGCCATTAGCCAATGAGAGTTTAACACCAAGACTGATGCAATTAATATTTGGTGCTTCAAAACATTAACATAGCTATTTATATAAATTAGTAACCTTAGGCCCAGGCGGTAGCATTATTACAGCATTACTAATTAAATCACAATAAGATTAGTTTGCAGTAGTATTAATTATGGAGCTGACATAGTGATATTGGAGATCTGATTGGCCTATTGTCAGTCATTACCCAATCAGTAATGAACCAGACAGGCAGTGAAAATGAAAGCCGCGACTCCAACAGTGCTGCTCCCATTCTCTGGGAAGAAGGGCCACTGTTCCAGCAGAGAAAGCATCAACATTCTCCATCAAAGCAGCCATACAGTGTGCACAGCATTCAGCACTATGGGGAGACCTGCGGAGGGAGGCTGTCTCCTGCCGTCTCTACAGTCCTGAATCCCCAGGAGCAAAAGTTACTCTTTTCTATGGCTAACAAAGAGGTCATGGGCCTTTTTTGTGAGAGCAAGTGGTGGAACATGCCTTTATCACCTCTAGTGGAGACTCTGATGTGAATGGATTATATAGAACATCCTGTAGGGATTTTTTTATGGCTAGGCAGAGTTAGTGTAGGGAAGAACATTGATTTGATAAGCCTGTTGTGGACGCTTCTGTGATAATTTATAAAAGGCCTTTCATGAAGAGCTGGCCAAATGTCTTTTTTGACAGAAAGGACAGTTGGACAAAGCCACCATCTCAGGAAAGGGTTCCTTCACAAATGATGCAGTTCTCAGGGTAGGAGGAAGGGAGGGGCTATCAACTGAAACAGAGATGTCAACAGAAACCCAGGGGTGAAAATAGGGAATAGATGCCATAGGGACTTATACTGGGTATGTTCCCCATTGAACTCAACACTTCAGGTGCTGAGGCTGAGGAAAGGAGAAGGTTGGTACTAGGAGGCTGAAAAGAAGGAGTCTAGGATGGGTAACCCAAATTGGTCTGAAACTGCCCTTCTTTAACATGGGATAAAATAGGGATTTCAGAAGAGCAGTCTTGGCCTCTGCTCTAGATAGCAGGTAAGTCAACCAAAACCAAGAGGCTTGGCTGGGGAACCCTAGAAAATATCTCTTGCAGACTTGTTTGGTGCATCAGTGTCCCAGGCAAACATCTATCAGTGGTCCTTTCTCCTATGCAGAAGTTATTCTGCACAGACAGAGCTTCTTGGAGTGCAGAGCCTATAAAACAACACAGGAATACACTCAGTGACAGCCTAGGCATGTTTCATTAAAGACAGAGTAAGTGATTGATGAATGTCAGGTCAATCTGCATCCTACTCTGCTTTCCTGATGGACCTAAAATGATGGGCATGCCATAGGCATGCACGTAAGCCAGCTGTCTTCCATTCCTGCTATCCACAACAGCAACTCAAAGCAACAAAACAGTATTTGGGAGAGGGAGGGTGGTAACTCAGATGGTGGAGACCCAGAGGTGTCTTCTGAACTTCTGCCCACAAAAGGGAACCTCCCTGAAAAATAAAGCAAAATGATTTTCCAAACAGATAGAAGATTATCATGGAAAGATCTGGTACCATGGAAAGATCTGTTCAGCTGATGGAATTGAAGAAGAGAGAGAAAAGCTCTCACTCAGTTTCTTCACCATTTAGAGAATTTGTGATGTCATGAGCAATTTGGGATCACCTCCAGCCGTCAATGAGATGGCAGATACCAGCCCTTACTGTCAGCAGGCAGATTTCTCCTCCATCTCAAGGAGGACTTTTTGCTTCCTTTGAAGATGAGCAGAGTGACGCTGCAGGCTGTGTTTCTACCCCAGACTGCTTCTTGAGTGGTGCCTGGTGTCAAAAGCTGCTCTGTGCGCAGAAGCTAGATCTTGCTTGCACCTCCCTCTGCCCAGGCCAACCTACAATATCATCAACAACAACAACAAAACCCTTGGTCTATCCAAAACAGGACACAAAGAGAATGCAATATCTAAACTAAGTAGTACAAGGCTCCCAGGGCAGACTGCAGGATACAAGTCCCTCTACTTTTTAAAGAAGAGGACTCAGAGCTGCTAGGGATTTTTCAGTACTGCAGAATGTAGGGCCAGTGCTGCAGGTTCAAGGGGGCACAGCACTGTCTGCCATAAATTACATGGTCCTTCAGGAGATCCCTGCCACTTCACACCAGCTGAGGATCTGTCCCTTTTTATGCCTAGGACTCCTGTAGCCACAGCCCCAAATCCATTGGTGTTTCACAAGGATTAGGCTCTGCACACCAGATGCAAAGGGAAGGATGGGATGGATACACTTCTTCTGTAGGTCCTGACTTTTGGAGGCTGAAATTCCCATTATTGCATAGGTCAGCAGATGGCACTGCTACATTTAGACTTACAGTTTAAGGTTTTTTTTCTTCTTAGCACACAAATGTGGTTTTGGTTCTAGAAGAAATGATGCATTGCTGTTTCCGCCTTCCCATTGCTGTTTTGAGTGCTGAAAGTCTGGTGTTCTCCTGTCTGCTTACAGCTCCCTTACCACAAGCCACTGTTGAAAACTGAGTGATGGTGGGACAGTTTGGAAGTGATGGCTCTGAAGGTTGGATCTGGCCAAGTCTTTTCCAGTTGGCCAGTTTTTTCCAAGTAGAAAGACTATTATGCTTTGATTATATACACTTAATACAATGCAGGTTTCTTTTTTCAGAGGTGCCACTAAATAAAGGTGTGCTGTAACAGTGGCAGTATCTTTAGCATTTCAGGATGTTGAGATGATGTCTGAGGACACAGGAGTAGCTCTGCTAGTTCAATTCCCCCCAGACTAGCATCTGATCTCTAGCAGTGGGAATAAGGAGATGCTTAAGGAACAATAAGTACATGTGACATTTCCCCTTAATAGCTCCCCTGCCATTTTCATTCTGGGGTTATCCTGACCAGTTGTGATCTCCTTTTTGTGCCCTTGTCCAGTTTCTCCTGAGGCCTACCTATCAAATAGCACTTACAACATCCCTTAACAGGGAGCTTCACTGCCGAACAACCTGTTGCATGAAGAATATCCCTTTTTGTTTGCTTTGATCTTGACTCCTGTTAGCTTCATTTGATGGTCTTGACCATATTTAGTGTTCGAGGGAGTGACTGATCAATTCTACCCTCATCATGCCAATGACAGGTTTGTAACCCTTTGTTATTCCCCACCAGTTGCTGCAGAAGCCAGAACACATGGAGGAGAGAGGGGTGAGAATCAAAGACAAGCTGAGACAGTAAGAGAGATAGTACAAAAGCAAGGACTGCAAGATGGTCCCAGCTCTCTATGGCTGTGCCTTTTGGCAGGCTCTGTCCTATCCCAACAACAAGGTGGTGGACAGGGAGACAGGACAGGCAAGGGATGGGCCTGGACAAGACAAGGGTCCTCATTATAATCCATATGGAAGGATAAAGAAGCCCCAGGTTGCCAAGCAAGCCTGCAGAGTGGCCCAGAGCCAGAGCTGCTCGAAAAGTGAGGAGATGCCTGAAGACATTGGCAGGCGTTTTAAGGAGGCAAAGATTGAGAGCAAAGAAGAACGGGAATCCCAAGGGAGATACTTAAAGAATATTTAGGCTTAATTTGGATGGGAAGGTGAGGAGACCCTGGAGGGATACCTGCTCTGGCAATCCACAAACCAGGGCCAAAATCCAGAAGAGGCAGCTGCTTATCTAAGGCTGAGCTGGGAGCTGTTGGAGTTCAGGGAAGTAGCTGGAAGCAGCTATCAATGACCACAGAGAGCCCTTGAGGGGACAGGGACACTGGAAAGCAACAAAGGCAACACATTTGGAAGGAAGCCTCAGCCTCTCAATAAAATTTGTGTTTTTTCGACTTTATGGTCAAGGAGTTGCTTTCACCCCAGAGAGCAGGAAGAGCCAGCTGCTCTCCAAGAGCTAGTGCAGGTGGTTAGGGAGATTCAGGCAGCTGCAGCTGCAAAATACAGAGCTTTTCAGTAAGCCCATTGCCGTATTGTCATGTGAAATGTGTGTTCACAGTACCCAGGCTGGCAGTAGTGTCCCTGTGGCTAAAAAAATGGTAGTTGAGCCCATCTCCCATACGCTATGGAAACGCAAGTGCAAACTGATCCTTTGTCTTCCATGGGGGATTACTTTGGAAGAGGCTAGTCAAGGGCCTTCGCTGTGCACTTCTGGCAAGCTGAGTGAATGCCTGGGTGCTGCTGTAAGCTGCATGGATGTGTGCTCAAGGGCATGGGGCTGCAGCATCCCAGGGAGGTGCTGCTGCACTCAGAAATCTCAAAAGTGGAAGCAGGGATTTAAATGAGGAGAGAGAGGTCTTACAAGGAGCGTGAGAAAACACATCTTCAGACATCAGAGGGGTGAATAAGAAGGGTGGTTTGGTCCCACCCTGGGCAAAAGCAGCTTTCTGGGTGCGTGGGAAGAGCCTCTCTCACAACACTACATTAAAACAGCTCTACCATGTCACTGACACGTCACATGCCCAGGGACACCGTGCAGCCCCACAGAGCAAATAGCCAGCACTGCTTTGAAGCATCTGTAGCTCTCTTAGGAACATCAAATACCATGACAGGCATGAAGTGCCAACAGTAAAGGAACACCCTTCAGCCCCTTGGACGAGGACAAAGTAGTCTGCATACCTAAGCAAGTCCAAAGCTCCCCCAATCTCTCTGGAGACCCTTGCTCACCCTGTTGCACCACCTTCCTCTTTTCATTTGCAGATTATAGGGGCAGGAGGGAGTACAGGAGCCAAAGAATTTTGTCAGTCTGAGTTGAAAGTAGCAGCAGCTGCTCTAGCAGCAGGCAGAGCCCAATGAGAAATTACTTCACCAGGCTGCTTGTCTTCTTTGTGTATTTTCATCCCTGGCAAAAGCCCTGCCATGCCAGAGTAGTCTGTGAACAGACCAGTAGAGAGCATCCAGCCTGAAGGAGGAACCCACCATCACTGGGATATCACAGCTCCATTTCCTGTGTTCATTATAACTGGGAGAAGAGGCTGAAGAGAGGAGTCATGGCTATTTTTAAGCACCCTGAGCAGATCTTAGAAAACACAAGGTGATCATGAAAGCATGCACTATGTTTTCATAGATGATTAGAGGCTGGCGAAGGAAGGCAGGGTCTGTGATATTAAATGAAATGCTGCAGAGAGAAGCATTGCCAAGCAGAAATAGTCTTAGAGTACCTGGAAAGCATAGCTGTTTTGATGCTTTGCAAGGGATTTTTACATGAAACAAGATGTTGCTTTGCTTTGTTTTGTTTTCCCTTGAAATGGGATTCAAATGCAATGCTAGAATCTGGATTTCACCCAGCCTGGCATTTTGGGCAGTCTCTTCTGGGAAGGCTGCAGGTGTTGGAAACTGGATCCTGATTTGGACCTCATTGCTCAGATATGAACTCAGAGTGTTTGGAAGGAGGTTTGCTTTGGTGCCAGCCCCTACATGATGGGAAGCATGGAGGTTGGCAAATACAATCCAAAAAACTATAAAGCCACCAGCTCAATATGGCTACAGGTCTAAGCTCATCTTGGACCATGAGACATTGAAAATAGGGTGTAAAGCAACTCTAGTCTGGCTTTGGCAGAAGATGGAAATGGTGAAGGAAATGTCCAAAGCAATTTGGAAATGGAGGTCAGTTGTCCAGAAGGAAGACAAAAAGGATTTGAATGACTGAGGCTTAAATATTTAAGTCCTATCACAGCAAGCAATAGCTGTGCTCATGCTGTGGGGCAGTGCACCGAAGTCTGTACCCTCCCACTTCTGACCTCTTGCTCATCCAGGCAGGGGACCTTTTAGGGCACCCAATGCTGGTCTCCTCTTTGCCCACATACTTCTGCAAATTAAGCTTCCTGGGGAACTGGAGGGGCCCCTGGGTCCCAGATTTTAAATAATCCCACTGTGAGAACACCAATCCTCAGCAAAGATCTATGCCCAGACAAGCTGTGGTGCCCTAAAGCACAGTGCGTGATCAAAAGATTACTAAAATAGGATTGGACGTGAGACAGACACTGGCAAGGCAGCAGTTAGACTTCAGTAAAACCATGGGTAAGCTGATATTGACTAAAGTTTCCCAAACCTCCACCCAAACTTCAAGTTTCAACTCAAAATGCTGATTTGAAGACATTTATCTGGTTATGGCATGTATTCCTCCACAACACCCTGTCTCCATGCAGCTGTTCTGCATTTTCTGGTCTTCTACACTTCTCAGTTGGGCTTGCAACAGCAATAATATCTTGTTAATCCGAGGTCTTCTTGTCCAGAAGCATTAGCAATTGTAGAAGTGCTCAAATCCGAAGGAACCTGAGAAGTATAAATGGGTCAAAGCTCAGGAAAAACACAACACTACCTTAGACATAAGGCTTGGGAGCGGAGAATGAGATGGGACAAGGAGGGACAACAGGTTAAGGAGTGGATAAAAAAAGGAGATCGTTCACTGGCTGAGGGGGAATGGTCGTGGTATATCTCTGGTCTGTAGAAAACACAAGTTAGTGAAAAAAAAGGCAAGGAAAAGCAGCATTGAGATTTGGGATCTTCTCCCATCAAATTGTAAAATTCCCATAAATACGGCATTAACTGGTATTACTTTACTAAATTGTCATTCTAGCAACTGGATGCCTTTTACCACTCTTTGAACTCCCTCTGGTAGCCCATTGTTTCTCTAGCCATCCACTGGTCTCACCCCAGCATCTCTGTGCCACCTGCCCCAACCTTCACCTGCCTCTGAGCAAATAAATCCATGTGGTTGCTCAGAGGCAAAAGGCAGAAAAGGAAAGGCAAAGGAAGGGAGATTATTTTGGCTTTTTTTCAAAGCAGGACAAACACTTACTGTTAATATGCAGAATGCCTGTATATCTCAATTATACACCTCCCACAGGGGCCTATTACAGCTACCCTGGGCAGCCAACATGTGTCAACAGAGCAAACATCGAAGGCTATCCCAATGTACTCCAAAAATAAAAAGCAGAGAAAGCAGGACTTGAGTCTGTTATCAGCTGCTTATTTCTTTTCTCCCCTGACCCTTCTCCATGTGATTTTCAAGTCTAGTTGCCAGGCCCAAACCTTCTCCTTTTAACATGTGCATGCAATTGTAAGCCCCCTATCTCCCCCCATGTGGTGGAAATTGCTGTCACAGCTTATACAAGTTCATCTTGCAATTTACTGTTGTTTTTTTAAATGGTAAAGATTGGAAAAGAGGAAAAATGCCTTCCCAGTACAAGAATCATTTTTGGAATACTGATTTCTCCTGATGGACATATTATTCCCAAAGCCTGGGTATCTGAGAGGCAGAAAAAAAGAAAGCAAGAGAAAAATCCAACCTTCAAGATGAATAAACCTTACCCTTGACAGAGATTTGTGCCCCGAAATAGGCAAAAATCCAAGCACTCTAAAGGGTTCTGTAGGTCTGTTATTAAGTTCCACTTAAAGGTGTGCAGAAACAGCCATGGTGGAGAGATGGATGACCCGCTTCACTCTTACAAAAACCCTTTATATTCCTACGTCTTCACCTGTCTATTACTGTCTCACCCCACAGACCTTTGTACAGTACTACCAGGATATTCACTGAGCTGAAGTTTCTGGTAGAGTTTTGCATCTATGCAAAATCTGAAGAGAAGTATCTTGGATGAACAAATCATGCATGGGGGAAAAAAGGCAAATCCCATTCTAGTAAATCCTTGACTGTGCATTTACTGGGATCTGCCCAGTAGAGCTCACAGCTTTTGCTGTTTTTTTGGCCAGCACTGTCCTCTCACAGCTCTGCCAGGACATTGGAGCCCTGCTGAAACCTAACTGACATCCTTCTAGTGGCCTAATGGGTTAATGTGAAAGGGATGCTGTGGCAGACAAGCTGGGAAATTGTGTGTCTTTTCTGTTTTGAACTTGATTTCCTATGATTGAGCATGGGAGAGAAACATTTAGAATTACTGAAAATAAGCGCAAAACATTTTGAAGTCCCCAAAGAAGGACCTGGTTACAGAGCATCCTCTTAACTTTATGTGGCCCAGAAATAGCTCCTGTCTGCATAGATGTTTTCCCAACATATCATCCTCCATATATTACTGCACCTTCTTGGAACTATCTTGCTCGTCCTTTCACTGTTTGCTGTCATATCTTTACATTATCTCAGAACATTGTATTGTTACCATTAGACTGATGCCTATCCTCTCTTTGCCTTCCTTTTTTATCTCACCTAGCCTGACTGCATCTCCAACCATGCGGAAAAATGTTTGTTGGTATGAAGAAATCCTTTCTGCCTGTTATATTTTACACTTTTTGGTTGCTGGTTCTGTTGGACAGTCTTTTCTGTTGCTAGTCACATGTGGGGGACTCAGGCAGAAAAAAAATAAGTGATTTTCACTTTGGGTTAAAGCTCAAGGGTCAGATTTAGGCTATTCAGTACTTAGCCCTTCTGAGGAGGTTTCATATCTCCCTCCTGCTGTAATTCCTTATATCAAAGCATTGAACTCTTTTGAAAATCTAATTTATTCAAAGTATGTGATGAAGAGGCAGAGAAAAGAGCTCTTGGTGTGACAGTCTCTGTAAAAAGAAGAAACCAGGTGATTGTACTCTGTCATATTGCAACAGTGGGGTACTCTTCACCTCAGGAACAGGAACGCAGCAGGCCACAGTCAGACTTGGCACTGGATGCTTAGAGGCGTATGAAAGCGTCCCTAGAAGTCTATGCCATGAGATGACTCCTCCCGCTGCCCAGCTTGGCTGTCACCACATTAGTTCATCATCAACATCTATGTCTATAAGCACTAACAGCCCCCACACAGGATAGACACAGACACCGATATGTCTTCAGCCTTGTGTCAGCCACAGGCAACTCAGCCTTAGAAAATGGTTTCTAGCCTGAAGATATTACAATAGTCTTTCATGAGACTGCTAACAGTGCTTACGTTACCACACAACTCATTATTTCCTTCATCAATTTCCTCTTCCTTGTATAAATTAGAGTGAATTACAGTATTCAGTCAGAATAATGTATAGCCACGAATAGATTCACATCAGTCAGAAAGGGTACGTTTATTCATGAACACTTGAGTGTTTATTTCAAGAATATTAGTGGGGATAAATGAGCTTCAGAGATATCAGTGCTGTTAAGTAGCTGGGAGTATTCCTCCTGGAAGTGTACTTTAAGATATTTTGAATGGCTCCTATTTATTACTCATACAATGGATTAGCTGAGCACTTTCACATACCTCCAGATACTTTTTGAATAAAAAGGAATGATTTCTTTTTAGCATGTTCCTCCCATCCGTCCCAACAGTAGAAACAAGACTGCACAACATGGATGACCACATGTACAGCATGAGTAGTAAATCAGAAATAGCTCTTATTTATTGCAAGCCATTTGTAGATGCAGCAGCATTTAAATTTGGCTGCACTGATTATAGTTCGAACAGTTGTGAAAATGCAAGTAATCAACACTTTAATAAAAGTCATGATCTGCTTGCAGATAGTCTGGCAAAGAGGAAACTGCTAGAGGAGCTAAATCATTTGCAGAAATCATTTTTGGTGGATAATTTGACCAACTCCAATGTGATGGTATTCATGTGCAAAAGCTCTGAAAAATCCTTTATGAATGGCCAGCTCCTGCATAAAATGACTACAGATTTCTTATTGCTATGGATCAGAGCTGCTTTGTATGTTCATGAAGTAGAAACACTATCTGTAGAAGACACCTGCACAATAAAATAATCTTTTTGTGCAAACCACTGAGTTTTTTCAGTTCCATGAAAGCGTCTGGCTTTGCAGTGACACAGCAATCTTTTGCACAGGGTCTCCAAGTTTCAAGTATGCACTTAAAATTTAGGTATGTTATGCAAGTATATCAAATTATTGCTATACTGAGTTAGATTCTACCTGAAGTCTGTAGAGTTATATGAGGCTACACACAGCAGAGACTCTTCTTCAAAATACTTAGCTAATAGTTTACAGAGTGACTCAATAATTTAAGAGGATTAGTAGCTGGAAATGAAGCCTTGCAGCTATGCATAGCTTATTTAGTTCCACTCCAAATTTACAATTATCTGATAGTTGTTTGGTGGCCTAGGTGAACTGAATTACCACCTTCAGATCATTTTGTAGGAGACTGCTGTGTACTTATCACAGACATCACATCACCATCACAAATAGCTTGGCAGTGTAGCAGCTGAAAAAAAAGAATCCTTCAAGGTCTGATAGCTCAAGCACTGTCTCTCTGCTAAGGCTACACATGCAAAAGCTCTGTGTGAGATAATTTTTGGTGGGGATTCAATGTGAGGGCCCTGATAGACTTCCCACAGGTCACCCCAAACACCTTTCAGTGCTGACAGATGACAGTTTCAAGTTGGAACTGGTTTAGGGAGCTGAATGCAAAAAGTTCTTTATCCCATTTGAATTGCTGGAGCATTCTAGTCTCTCACTGTGGTATTTCCAACCCTCCTTGCAACCTTTGTTCTGAGCATTAGAATTATTAGAAGGTTCCATTTTAGTGAATGAATTTTATTAACATGCTCTACTATCACCTTGACCTTTAGTAGTCCTTCACTTGATCAGCTTATCATCAGAGAGCTGCTTCCAGCTGGGATGTCCAAAGTAGCATCCTAGGAGCTGTGTGGATTGCCTCACTGTGATTCTCCATTTTTATTTCTTCTGCTGAAGAGGCACTGAATCTTTCCATTTTCCTTTGCCCGAAGAAGAGAAAAAATAAAACCAAATGCCCGTTTTGAGGCATTCACACCCATTTACTCTAGCAAAGTTGTATTGAAAAGATGGAAAAGAAGAAAGAAGGAAAGGAAAAGAGAGGAAAGGGAAAGGAAAGGAAAGGAAAGGAAAGGAAAGGAAAGGAAAGGAAAGGAAAGGAAAGGAAAGGAAAAAGTGAAAGGAAAAATCCATTAAATTCCACTGGCTTGTACACATGAAGCTTATTTGCAGTAGGTGGTTAAAGCCAAAGACTGTAATCCCACACCCTGAACAGCTCTATTACAAGAGGACAATGATCCAGCCCCAGAATCAGCTTGGCAAATAGCACCTGGCTTTAAGACAGAGATACTCTTTTCTGGGAGATGACAGCCTTCCTCCAGTGTTGACTTCATAGGGCAGACTCCTGTACCTGCTGCCTGTAGAAACAAGTCTTTGCTATTTTTAGGTGCAGAATGCAAAGCCTCCTCAAAATTCAGCTACTCTAAAAAGTCTCCCCCAGCATCTGTATGGTTTACTCCAGAGTGGTGATAATTTCCTGGGCCCCAGCTCAGAAAACCAGGGATACTTCAACCCTGATCCCTTCCTACCTCCATCCTACAAGTGCCTGCGAACACAGAACCGATCAATGGGGGGGGTGGGGGTGCGGGTGTTTCCAAAAGAGGCTGAACTAAAATTCTGGGATAATTATTATTAAGAAACAAGAGCTGCTGAGATTTCAAGGTGCTAGGTTTAATCCAGTTTGTTCCAGCAGACATTCAACCAAGGCTGAAGCAGTGTGCCATATGCATAGCCCTGTTGGGGCTCACACCAGTGGGTGCCAGTAGAAATGTGATGGCCTCTTCCCCTCTTCCCCGATGATGCCAGGTGCTGAGTTCTCCAGCTCCAGGGTCTCCCTGTTTCCAGGTTCAGAGGCTTTGGCTCACTCCAGCATAGGAAGAACAGCCTTATTTGAAATTGCCATGTTTTTGGATCCTGGCATGATCACTTCCTGCCCATCAGCAAGTTTCTGAGGATATCTGACCCTGCACAGCCTTCAACCAGTTTTTCCAAGGATTTTTTTTTTTTTTGCCATAGGGCCTGGACCTTGGGGATCACCTGCCCAAACTAAGTTCATAACCTGGATGCAAATTGGTCTTGGCTCTACCTTCCTGGCTTTTCACCACCTTAGGCTGCCTCTGTCTCTTCTTCACCTGCCTCCTTTTCTCAATCACTGCTCCCTAGAGGACAATAAGCACTTTAGAAACTGCTTTAGGGATTCTCCACAAGGAGAAAACAAGGAAACCCAGTGACAACAACCTAATCAGCAAACAGCTGAGCCAGGGATAAATTCACATGGAAAGCCTGTGTTTGTTTATTACTAATGGGTAACGGAGATGATAACCTTTTAATCCAAAACCATAATGAAATATGCATATTTGTTAATGTGCAACTATAAAATGCAAATCCTGCAGATACAATGGGGAAGGGCAACGAAAGCACTCAGCACCAATCCTAATTTATTCCTTTGGCTTCAGACATTTATTCAAATTGAGTTGTGTATGTAATATAAAGTCAAATGAATATGTAATTGTAATGTATATGTATAAACATTTTCATCTCAAATATGCCAACTGTTTATCATAATAGGAAGTAATACATATTTTGCCAAATAGAAGGTTACCTATTAAAGTATTTTTACCCTCTTCACACCCCAAGCTCTATGTCTCTATGTCTATTTACATAGAGACAATTTCTGATTTTCCCTTTTGAGTCATGCTACCCAAACTCATAAGATTTAACAGATTAACAAAGTAGAATCAGAAAGATTTTTACACAAAGTTGTTTTCTCTTTCACTCTCCTCTTTTCCAAACAGCATAAAAATTGCTTTCCTAAATATCAGTTTAAAACAATGACTAAAAAGCTGAGCAAATTTCCCATACTATTTCCAGCCTACAAAGAAACAGCTTTCCCCTGTTGCTCTCAGAGTAACTACATACTCATCTACATATTCATGCAAAAGCAACTAAGCTTTATTGCTGGTCCTGGTCACCAGTGCTTCTGTAAATCATCTCTTTGGCTGCCTGGCAGACTGAGAGCTAGAAGCAACTTCACACAGTGTATGTGAGAAGATCTGCATCAGTTTGTGAATATTGTGATTTGGGAAGAGACCAAGAAAATAAAGATTTGAGGCAAATCCTCTTTTCCTAAACTCACCTAACATTAAACCTCTTCATGAAATGGAAAAGGTCAGGTAGTTTTTCTCTTTTCTTGGTGGGACCATCACGCTTATGATCCCTGGGCTATTGTGTTGTGAGGAGCATTTCTGTCTGAAATTTAGCATGGCTTAATTGTCTGAAATTTGAATGCACTGCCAGGAATTCAATAGCAGTATTTCCACTGACCTTACTGAGCACTGGACCAGAGGAGTCAAGGCAGAGCACAAAGGATTTTGCAATCAACCTCCGCCCTTGCTTCTTCCGTCCCTCCTGGTTCCTTTATTCACTTTCCCACTGCTGCCATAACTATACACTGCATTTATTCAGCCCTGCCCAGTGCATTCAGCATTTTCTTGTCTTCTAAACAAAACATTTTCCACCTCTGTGTTTTCTGACTCTCTTGAGGACCAGAGCAGTGTACCAATAGCCAGAAGAGAAGAGGAAATCCCATTTCCATTTATAGCCTCAAACTCTATGAATTCAGGAATTTTGGAGAAGCACACAAAGTGCTGGTGACTTACTAAAATGGAGTAATTTTCCATTATCTTTTACACATACTCCTGAAAATGGAAGGAAAGATAATTTTTATGTATGGCTATTAACTAAGTCCCATGAAATAAAGATGGGGAGTGTGCATATTTGCTCCTTTCCCTGTTGTCCTGAGCTAGACTAAACCAGCCTTATAGCAACATGTCCTTAAATGGTCCAGCAGTTCATCCACCCATGGCCTGAAGTCCAGCTCTTTGCACTGCTGAGAGTCACTATCCCTCTTGCTAATGTGATTGATCCCTGGAGGAAAATTTTCCTTGCTGAAACTTCTCCAGACTCCAAAGACTCTTCGGCAGCAGCCCCCCAAGGCTGCCAAATTCATCAGCAGTCACAGCCATAGCAGTCACAGACTTGGAGAGCAGCTCCTAAAGGTCTTGAGAAAAGGAAAGTGAGTCCTTCTTCTCCCTAGCATTTATTTGCTCAGATCATAAGGAAAGCAGACAGAAAGCATTATGCTTAACCTGTTTCTCCCCATTTGGACCATCCACAGAGATGATGCTCTGCAGACAGGCAGCATGGGGAGAAGAGGCCTATTTCCTTTTGAGGAAGGTGGGTGAAGGGGCAAGGGAGAAAGGCCAGTAGGCCAAATGAGAAGTGCTTCTCTAAAAGTCTTCCATCATTTCAGACTCATAAATCATGATGCAGATTAATGAGAAATTAATGCAGTGCAGAAATTATTAGGGCTGAGAAGCTGTCGGTAAGCAGCAGGAGTGACTGCGCGTGAAACAAAGCAGTGAAGAGCACCAGAAAGTGAGAGGGCTCAGCAGCCTGGACTTGTTCTTTAATGAGGAAAGACAGAGAGGTCAGAATGGGAGCAAGATAGCGAGTGGCTGCATCAGGGAGACAAGGGGCACTATTTAAAAATCCTGTCAAAAGACTCTCTGGAGTGATTTGTATTAAAGCCTTATTCACGTCTTCTAATGAAAAATCCTGCTGCATCAAATCATAATATATAAGCTTTAAAAGAGAGCGAGACTGTGTGCATGAGAGACAGAGGAGGAAAAAAAAATCAAAGGAATAGAGGTTAATTTCACTATGTGCCTCCTCTGTTTGGGGAAAAAATATAATACAGATGAGGAAAATAGCCTACTTTGCCTCCTGTTCTTTCCTCTTCGATCCTTCAGTGACATTATTTTAAGCATTTAACTTTCTGATAGCAGTTAGGCTGGACACATTTTCTCTTCATTTAATGGCAGGTTTTGAGCGCATCATTTAGTACTGCAGTGGAAGTGATGGAGCAGGTGTATGATAGATGACTCATTTCCCTGGATCTTGGGCATTTGGGGCTAACAAGTATCTTAGCATGTTGCTGGTTCAAGCACTCTGAGGGTTTCTACAAAGTAGGGCGTGCAAAGGTGGGGAGAGGGTAAAAACTAACCTTCCTTCTTATTATTTCCTATCTAAGGGAGGTGAGCACGGTCATCTTCTAAGGTAAATTTTCTCTCATCCTCCATAAAAAGTGTTCTCACTATAATTCCAAGCCAAGAAAATGTAAATTGGGTCCTGATGTCCCAGCCCATCCATGCAAATTTGCAACAGCAGCGACAGAAACTCATGGGAGTAGTTTTGGAGAACGTGGCCATTTGACAGCAGGTAGGGAGTCTTTATGCAAATACTGCAGTAGTACCTTCATTTATGGCTCCTGTTGATCCCACTGCCCGCAGGATGCCTGTAACCATAGCAATGGGCTCAGATAGGAGGGTTCTCTATTGTGCATAGAATAGACAGTGGCAGCTGATGGTATCAGCAGAAAGAAGTATCCAGACAGAGCCACTGTGGATGATGAGTGGATAATGGGAGAGCACACTCATAGCCCAGGAAGATGATAATCCATAACAATGGTGGTAAGTCAGGTAGACAGCAGTGCTCAGACACCATGGGGATGGGCATGAGAAAGGAATGGAAAGAGAACAGAGGATAAATGAGGATAAATGTTCAGCTGATTCAAATGTGAATACATTCAGATGTCACTATATACCATATCTAATAAAACTATATACACCCAGTCTAGCTCCTGCTCAGTCCATGCAGGTTTTTCAACTCTGGAATGAGGCTGGAGGAAATACAGGATGTGGCCCCATTAGTTGAGGCATTTTGGGAGCACAATGAGGAGAACAGCGTCCATCACATTCGCAAGTGCTGAAGGCAGTGCCTTTACATGAGCATCTGAGGACAAACCACATGTCAAAGAATGCAGATATTGTTATAGGCATTTCCTAATGCATTATGACATTTCTGACAAATGGGTCCTAACATCTCTTACATAGTCCAGCTCTTATAGACCTCTGTTTTTTATGCTGGGATGTGGAGACCCACAGGTAGAATAGACTTTCTTCAAGCCTAGGTGCACCACAAGTCCCTTAGACACCAGACAAGCTCTACATTTGTGTAGATATCCCCTCTGACAGCTCTTGGGGCTTTTAAGAGACATAGTCTTAAATATTGCACCATCAGGTAGAACATCTTTTTTAAAAATCTTCTCACATGCACACACACACAAAGGATAAAATACAAGTGGGAAAAAAAGAAATCACAAAAAGGACCCTATTTATCAAAAAAACAATAGCTCAGTAGTGGCGGTGAAATAGAGATATTGTTACTTAGCGATAATAAGGGAAAAAAAGCCATTGTCAAAATGATAAGGCCTTTTCAGTTGTCTCCCCAACTGATAATATCTCTGCTACCACTTGTGCCTGAGTATTGTTAGGATATTTCATGGCAAGTGTTAGACAGAATAAGTTATACACTGAGCCCACAGCTAACTCCAAAGCCTCCAAATTCACCTCCCCACATATCCCTGTACACACAACAGCCTCTTCCCTAATACCTTTGCAGCGATGGTTTCTATTCCCTATGGATTTTTGTCTGCTTCCGTTTAAATATAACACTGCTCCAGAGTCAGTTGACAAGGTACCTTTCACTGATAAGCAGCCCAACTTTGTCTTGTGATAGGACATGAGAAAGCCAGGCTATCACATCTTGAAAAATGCAGGAAATGCTGGTAAAAGGGCCAGTGAAATGATTTGGGGTAAAGAAAGGAAAAAAAAAAGAAAAAGAAAAGAAAAGAAGGAAAATAATTAATAACATTGAAACAAGAATACAGAGATCAGCTGAAAATCTCTGGCAGATGCCCTGATGTTCTTGTAGTGTATAGAAATAAAATTTACCCATCTGCTCAGAAGTGGAGGTTGTTCTCTTGCATGGGCTTCACATGAGTATACCTTCAGTGGAACATACTTTACTCTCTCATTGCAAGGGGAGAAGAGACAGTCCCACAGCAGCTTCAGCCCCACAGCATCTGCATCTTCATGGCAATTCTATCCCCATGTAGGAACATGAAGAGAGGGGGAAGGTCTCATGAAGAAAAAAAATATTCCATTTTTCTTAAACATAATTTCCTTTTATCACCAAGGTAAGGAAAATTACTTCCTGGTGTACTTTTGTAAGTCTCACTTTTAAAAGGCTTTGTTGAAGGGGGATCTTTGCCCTGTCCTCTGCAAAAACATGAGCTTCCCTGGGCAAGTAAAATGCAGATATTAGCTGGATCACCAGAGTGTGTCCAGCTCTGGGGTGGGATGTGACCGTTGGTCAACCACGCAGCACACGGCAGCTCCAGAGCAAGGGCTGTGCCTGCTTGCCTAGGCAGAGTTGTGATAAATGTTTACCAAATATTTTCTCAAATTTCTTTGCCCCCTTCTTTGGAGGCAGTTAGAGTGATGCTGCCAAAAATAAATGAATAAACAAAAACATCAACATCTCACAAGTTCCCCATGGAAGGTGATGAGACAAGCTTCAGCAGTGAAGGCTATGGAGGAAATAGATTGGGGAGGGTTTGGGTTTGTTCCTTTTTTACATAAATACTTGATGCACACCATGGCAGTTAAGCAGCAGTGTAGTAAGTATATCAAACATGGAGAACCCCCAGATTATCTGTGGAAAACAGCCATCTTGAACCTGTGGAATTAGGAAGGGTACAAAAGTATGGAAAAGTAAATAAATAAGGTGTGAAACAGCATCAGGAATAAAATAAACCCTAACAAGCCACCTGAATAAACAGGGTGAGAAAAATCAGCATCACTGCTGCTGTCTGTCTGTCACCCTTCTGCAGTCCCTTTCCTGCACCTTTACCTGCTTTTGAAATCAATCTGACAGAAAGCCACACAACTAATCAGGATGGGGGGCAGCTGCTCTCTTCAAACAATTTCTTAAATGCCTCGCCAAAGTAATCCATCTCCTTAGTGTCTCTGCCTTGCATCTTCCTGAGGCCTTTAAAAAACAGAGTGTAACGTGGAGCTTAACAGCTGGCAAACGCTGATTTTAAGTGCATTTGTACATTTGCAGATTGATCCTGGAATGATCAAAGATAAATAATCTCCCCAGCACTCCTTTGGAAAAACTAATGAAACTTGCGGGGGGAAAGGGAGGGAGGCAGTGTAAAGCAGGGTTCACATTTCGAGGATTTTTTTTAATAGTTCATTGTAATTACTGAAACATTTTTTTCCCACCCATCCCCCCCCTTCCTGGCACCTTCATTCCCCTCATCTCCAGTAAATATATTTAAATAGTTAGACCTACTGTATATAAACTGGCCTGGTAATAACAGCTTCAAAATCCCCCTTAGTGTAGCAATCTTTATTTTGGCTGTCTCTGCCCACCCTCTATGTCTTTTATAAGCAAGCGTACACTGGAGAATGAGCATAGGTGACCTCCAGGAATGGAAGAATTTCATTTGCCCTCCTTCAAATGCTCCCATGCCAGCCCAGGCTTCCCTTCCCATGCCCAGTGCCACGGGCAGGAGTGAGCTCTGCTATGGCTCAGGCACCAGCAGGTCCAGGGAGCTCTGCTCCTCCCAGCCTGGAAAAGTGTAAATTCCTGAAGCAGCATTTGCTCCCCACTTATCACACACGTGGCCAACTTGACAGGTCTCAGAGTGGGCTGATACTGTTGTCACAGAAAGCTACATAGTATTTATTTGGCACAATCCCTGGAAATTAAATAAAATTACAAAATTAGCGGTGCTATTAATGCCATGCCTGGGATGAATAAAATGTCTAAAAGGAACCTTTGGTTAGCTGTTTTAGCCTGCAGCCCTTCCTGACATCTTTGGGTTACCCATCCTGCTCCATATAGTGCTATAATGAGCATCACTTCCAGATCAGCCATAAGGGGCACTGAAATATATCTTCTGAAAGTTCATGCTACTCTCTTATCTTTGCTAATTCATTAAGCAGAAAACAGAAAGAAATATGCTTAGAGAAAACCACAGAAGAATAAAAACCTATGAATTTAAAGTCTTTCCTCTCCAAACTTCTAATAATTTTGCAGTGTTTGTAGGCTGTGCATATTCAGACAGATTCCTTGTCCATATATGTATAAATACATTTAAAAGCTTTAGCTCTGCCTTTCACATGGGGAAGAGTCTCAGAAGAAACCTGCAGCCAGAGCACTTTTAATTTGCTGCAGGGTCCATTCTCCGTCATCATCCTAACCAACACCAGGACCGAATCCAGGCATGGCACAGCATGCTTGTTTTCCCCGTGGGCTGCTCCCAACTCCTGGAGGCAAATTACAGTGCCAGTGCTTGCAGAGCTGGACCCAAGTTTGAGGTTCACATGTGAACTCACTATCATATTCAAATGAACTCCTTGGTAAACAATTCACAGTGGTGCCCTTCCCACCAAAGAAGAAGCAGAAGTGACATAAAATCTTTGGTCTCATAGACTGTGATAGTTGTTTAGACTCTACAGATATGGCTGTCACTTCGGTCTCTGTTGGATTTGATAGACTTTGTCCAAACTTTAGAAATCATCCCTGAATATTGATAGGGAGGTTTTAGTGGAAGCATTCAACTAAAAACAAGCCAGCAGAAGAGTGAAAGAAGAAAAAAAAAAAATAACAAAGGGTCACGGCTGGATTTGCTGAACAAATGAGCTCTCTTGTGAATATAAGATCTCATCATATTCCTCACAATTTTGTTGTAGGAAGCAGCATAAGACAATGACTGACCTTCAAGTACAGTGTGGGAATATGCAGGCTGACTTTCAACAAGAAAACCCCTCTAAAAGGGTATAATCAGATTTCCCCACAGATCTTTTTCTATGCTGCTGTTTAATCTCTCCTACCATATAGCTGTGTGTACTTTTAAAATAGATCGATTGTGAATTAAAAGAAAAAAAAAAAAAAAAAGAGAATATTATGGTTTGTGCCTGCAACATAAAATCAGCTGGAGTGGGGGGGGGGATCAGAGGCAGACTCAGCTGACCTAGAAATTCCTTGAGCTGTTTGGTTACAGATGCAGTGCAGATATGGATATACATACAGGCCATACAGGCAGACCCATCTGCTGAATGTCCCACTGGCTGAGTGTGGCCAGCCCTCCCCATCCCTTCACATCTCATTAGTGGTGTTCTTACTGTAACAACACAATGAGGCCACAAGGACTGGAGGCTGCATGGGAATGAGGGATGAGATAATCCTCTTCCTGAAGCATTTGCTGTGAAAACTGATAGGGCAGATGATGGTGGGAAGGTGAACATCAGTCCAGGTTTGGAGGGAGAGGCACCGCCTTTAGGCTGCAAAGGTGAGTTTTAAGAAACTGCTCAGCCAGTTCCCATTCATTTCTGATGGAATTTAATTGCTCAGTTTTAAACTGCTTTCAAACCTTCAAGGCAGAGCAGTTGAATCATTCCCACAAAAGAGGCTTGCAGAATAGATGAAACTTGAACCTGAATTTACCCAAATTTGGTCCAGACCTTGAAACACAAGGACAAAAGGTCCTCCAAGGTCAAGAATGATCAACCTCTTTAAGCAATTATGACATCAGATCCTAATCCCGAGCCCCTCTCTCTCATCATGAGCCTTTTACCCATGTACCTTAGGGTTTAACTTTCACCCAACTTGTAAGTGAGGAAGAGTGTGGGCTGGGTCTTCTCAAATCTGTTCTATCAGCTGTATTCACCCTGACATAAATACAATTTATCACTGCACAATTAGAAATTAAATCCCAGACTTGTCAGTGCAGGATCAGACAGACACAGCCTAACTACTCACTATGGTTTGTGGTTTTTTTCTTGTTGTCTCCCTGCAAAGAGGTTCCTGGGCTTTTTGATTTATACTTTACTATCTGAAATGCATAAAAGATGTGGCACTTTTGTTCCTTCATGAATCTTCCACAATTTTGTTGAAAATTTTACTGAAGGTGACATGACAAATTACCACCAGAGTCAATTTGTGCTGGAAGAGGGCATCATTAAAAAACCAGAACAGGGACACAAAAAAGGGTAAAGGGAGGATGGGGGAAAGAATGAGCTTGTGACCCTTTTGAACATGTCACACTTCAAAGGCAGCACTACCATGATGAGACTGGCAGACTAATTACCCACGCGGCAGGTTCCTTGATTCAGGGGAAAGGGAGAACTCAAAGGCTCATTTGACCCATTCAGTAGGACTGCTCTCTGTTTCTTGTTATCAATTTTGGAGGGAGCAGAGGAGCAGAAAGAGATAGGATATTTCTCAGCACTGCTCAGAGCTAAGCCTTTCCAGCTTTCCCATGTCTCCTTCGATGTAATTGTTCCTTGGTCTCCTCCTCTGGCAGTCTCTTCTCATTGCCCCACCTGATTCTAACCCCAAACTTCATGAACAGGTATGAGACCATTTCATAATGGCAGACACTTCACTATTTACACTGCATAAAGAAGGTTTTTGTCTTTGGTGCAGCTCAGAAAAGTCAAGTAGCAACAGGTAATTTGATATAAAGAACAAAATAAATGATTAACATGCTCATTTTATTTTCCCAATGAAAAGCACCCTAGTAAGTAGTATTATTATGAGTCATATTGCCATGTGTTACTTCTCCCACATCTTTCAAAGGTATTGGAAGGGGAGCTTGTTTGTGTAGTGAATAGTGTCCCTGGCGTTTGCTTCTGTATTTTAATTCAACACTTTCTGCAGGCAGAAATCCTGTATCACTGTTGCAGTCTTGGGGACATTTTTCTTTGTAAACAACGATTTTCACCACAAATGCCAAGGTATCAGCTGGGATCAAATTCTGAAATACTTGTGAAAATATCTGTTTTCACACATGGCTGCTAGCAAAGTAAATATTAGCTAGGCTACGCACAGTCCTGGATAACACTGGACCTGGTATGTTTGGTCTCTATTGGTCCTACAGGAATTTTACCCTATTTATTTTTTCCTAGATCCACAGTCTTCTGAAGTGCCTGATGTCATCTTAATTTAGTGTTTCAATTTCTCACCTAGAGACAAATCTTGTCAGTGATGACTTTGTACTTTCCCTTTCACTTCCTGAGAAAATCTGTCACAAATGTTACTTGTGCACAGAGATTATGTGTTAAAGCAATTAGAAGATCCCAAGTATTATTTCTGTTTACATTGGGCTTACTGGGAAAAGTAAATGCAAGTGAACACAGGGGGTTTAGCATGAGCAAAATCTAGTGATCTTTTAAAATCACTTCACCAGGCTTAGCAGATGCATCCTGTATAGATTCACCTGGAGTGCTGCTGAATTTACAATTCACAGTATGCCTGTCTTAAAAAGTCTTCTATTTTAGCAGGACACAGCTGCTATGCTAGCAAACATACCACTTGCAACTTAATGGGCATGGTCTGGTGTGCAACCAATCTAGTC
Source organism: Megaceryle maxima (assembly GCA_024605025.1). Classification (NCBI taxonomy): domain Eukaryota; kingdom Metazoa; phylum Chordata; class Aves; order Coraciiformes; family Cerylidae; genus Megaceryle; species Megaceryle maxima. Next base: position 163,466 of record JANHGN010021567.1, on the reverse strand, counting down.
TGGCTCACAGTTACATCTCCAAGAAACATGATGCTAAACTGCAGCAGTTACTCAGCTGCTGCTCTGTGGTGGCTTCCTGCAGAAAACCCTCTGCAAGGTGTGGTGGATCCCAAACTCATATGGATTTCATGTGATCTAAAGATATTCCCAGTAAGATATTCTTGGACCTTTCTAACACACAGTTAATTTTTGTAAATTTTTTATTGGAAAGGGCTTCCTGAACTACCAAGGCCCAGACCCCCATTACTGCAAATACCAGGTCATTCACATCTGTAAGATTTTGGCCTTACTGTATCTTTTGAAAAGGAGGTGTCATAACATGGTTGTCCTAAATTTATCAGTACCCTTTTTCCTCTTTAAAAGACATTTCTAGATCCTCAATTTTCCTTTACTTGAGTCTATTGATTTCCCATCCTGGTTCATCTCTCAGACCTTTTTTTTTTTTTTTGCTAGACCCCTCCTGAAACAAAAGAGCAGCCCAGTAAACAGAGTGAAATGGAAAGGCTGGGCTCAATGGGGAGAGGACTTTATCCTTTCTTCTTTCACAGCTGGAGAGAGACAGGCCTTGGAGAGAGAAGGGTAAGACTGGTAATGAGCATGGAGAGGCTGCAGCAGCCTCCTCTGTTCCTCTGCCACTTGTATACTCAAGGACCACAGGCTGCCCTGCTCCTGAGAAGATAAGGTTTTTTGCTGGCTGAAGGACCAGGCCTTCCAGGAGTGACCAAGTGAGCATGGACATCAGATCACCATAGCTCTCTGATGGCTGCTGCTCTGAGGAGGATGATTTGGATGCAGTGAAAAGTTATGTGCCTCAAGGCAGCGCAAGCAGTGTGGGGAGTGCCACACAACAGCTGAGTGAGGCACCAGCCCAATTAGCACCAGTTCAAGCAGGAGCCATCTGTGCAAATCATTAACAGCAAAGGTCGCGTCCAGATGAACATGCCTGAACAGCAGCAATTGGAGATCTGCACAGGGTAGCAGAGCCAGGGAAAAAAAAGTGTAATGTTAAAATGGGGTCTTCTTGAAACCTGGCCTGAGATAAGCTTCTGGCTGGGACTTGGGCTGGTGTTGTTCTTGGCATAACAGTTGTTCTTCCCAAACACCTTAATTTGATTGGGTCCTTCCTCTCCCCAGTTCCTGCCTCTCTCCCTTTCTATCTGTCTCACAGCTGAACATAGCATGCAGTCCATGCCCTCCCCCTTCATCACTCCAAACACCCACTGCTCTTGAATTCTGTTTTTTTCTTCTGTGAACGACATTTGGGGACACAGATTGACTGAGAGCTATGATGGAGTATAAGCAATACCATAAATAGACTCCAAATGACCCAACAGGAGCCCAGTATCCACTGATGGGTTGAAAACACTTTTCTTGCTCTTTCCCACAGAAATAAGAAGCCACCTGCTTTTGTACTCCTGCAGCAAGTGCTGCCTGGTAGGGCTCCCTGAAGCAACGTCCCCTTTCACTTGCTCCAAAGCTCCCCTTCTACCCACTCTCAAACTCTTGAGATCAATGCCACATCCATATCTTCTCTGATACTCTGCTGATGGATGGTGTCTCCCTCACCATCTTGGATGCAAGTTCTCCTTTCCCTACTGTGTCACTGGAAGGGGTTGTAATCTTACAAGATTGTGTTGTTTCAGAGGAAGTAATACTCATCTTCCAAACTCCGCCTACCTTGTCTTATCTATTATATACACATGCTGCTCTCTAATAACAGCAGTGCAAACCCAGTAGTAGATTTTGTCATCTTTCAGGAGGTTGCTGATAAACTAGATTGGATGCTCAATCTCGTCATGTAGCAGCTGAACTGTAGGACCACTGGTGCCAACAACTGCACCTTGGCCATACAGGCACAATCCTCATTTAACCCTGAGACTTTTTACATTCCTGAGCAGAATGAGCTGTCAGGTTAAAAGGGAGATAAAACCAAGTGTTGAGGATTTTTGATGACCCTGAGTGTGGCTGAACTCCAAAGAAATGCACTTTCATTGCCCAGTTTCACACAGGTGGAAACTGGGCTTCAAGAAAGGATGGCTCTTTCAATGCTTCTCACCCTTTCCCTATTAACATAAGAGATGCTCAGTAAGTCATCCACTCATAACTTTTATCTTTTATTCCTCCCTTGTAAGGAAGCTGAATTACAAATCACCTAGGGGAAAGAAGGCTGTCCAGAAAAAAACTTGTTTTCCTTAGGTTTATATCTAAAACATCTTCTAAAGGAGACTCAGAAGAACAGCTGGGACCCACCAAGCCTGCCAGGAAAGAAAAGCAATTGGCAGAGACCACTGCATAGTCCAGATGATCCCATATTCCTGGGCTCAAATTCACACTCCCCTCCAGAAGTTCAAGGATATTGAGATCAGATGCTTTGATTGACCTCATTATATATAGGACCATCTGCAAAAGCTCAGATCTGGCTCCAAGCTTCTTCCAAGTCCAGGTCTGGGATTTTGTTTTGAACCTCTGCCTAACTCGTTCAAACTCTGCCAGGGCACAAGGAAAGCATGGTACAAGATAGCAAGATCCCTTTCTTTAACAGAAGTGTTGGACCAGATTTTCAACAGAGCTCAGCTCCTACTCTAAACTCTAATTTCTTGCCTGCTTTTCAGATGTGCCCACCATCCTATGGCTCCCCTGCTAACCCCAGCTTCTCTTTCCTTGCCTATTTTACACCTATCTGCCACATTAAGGAACCTATCCAAATACCTGTTAATAGAGTATGTAAAACTCAGAAACAGCAAGCAGGGATGTGTATATGGACTGTCTCTGCTTGCAAAGGTATGTGGCAAGTGATCCATTCCAAATGGAATGTGGGAGATCAACAGATTCAGCACACTCCCAGATTCCCTATAGATCTCATGCAGGCAAAACATTTCATAAACAGCAAGCAGCCGCAACAAGAGGCCTTTGGTCTTTCCTTTATTCCTAAAAAAGAGTTGTATCTTTGAGATCCCATTGACAGCCATTCCCCCTTAACAATCTGCTTGACTCAACACAGGCCACACTCTTGAGACTTGTTAAGAGAGGGGTGGGGAAGACATCTTTACAGTGTTTTTTCCTCCTTTCTTTAATCAAAGAAAAAACACAAAACAAAAAAACAAGCCCCCCCCCCCAAACAAACAAAAAAAAAAAAAAAAAAAAAAAAAAAAAAGAGGAGTATGCGGGGAACCAATAGCTCCCTATTCCTTGGCTTTCTCCTGTATCTTTCTGGCTGTCAGATGCTCTGACATTCCTTGCACGTAAGTGTTTTGCTTCAAAAGTTAGAAGAAGAGAGGGAGAAAGAGAAACTGCATTGCACAGTCCCTGTTGATAAGGTTCAAAGCAGACAGAGATGCCTCAGAAGCACATGCGGTCTCTCCCTCTCTCCCTGTTACAAGGGAAAAAAGAAGAGCTAAATTCCATGGCAGACTTTGCTTTCTCCTGCTGCTGTTATCTTTCCTTGCACACAGGCTGGAGGTAGGGGGAAGATAGAAACTGTCCTGTTTACCTTGCAGTTTCTTTACACTACCAGCCCCCTTTGAAATGTTGTCTTTAAGCTGCTGTTGCCTCCCATTTTTTAATGGCATTTGTAAAAGGAAGGAAAAAAAAAGTCTGGATGTGTTTGTTTGCCAAGCTGTTGTTCCCCCCCTTGTTTTAAAACTTCCCAGGAGCTAGGATAGGTGCAGCAGAGGTTACTCAAGGAAAATCCCTACCAAAGCTCTTCTTTGCTGTTAGTGTTTCCACAGCCTTGTCATTACCTGACTTTCCCCTTCCTCTACCCCTTCATAAATCTCTCTGATTTTTCCTCCGTGCTTAGCATTGGAGTAGTGAGGAAACACCACTAAGTTATCACTGCATTACTCATCTGGGGAATCCAGCCAATAATACTTTGGCCTAGCAAAATAGTCACAAGCCATCTGTCTCTGTTGTGGTAGAAGAGAAACAAGCACACAAAAAGTAACCAAGAAACACACACACGTTTACTAAAAAGAAAGAAACCCAAGAGCCGTGAAAGTCAGAAACTGTCTACCAGAACCAGCAGTCACAGAGAATATGAAGATAAGAGTTTCAGTCACTTCACTGAGACATTTCAGATGAGCCTGGTGAGCTAAATTTCCTCCCTTTATTGCCTTCAAAGGGGAATTAAAATAGTTAAGAGATTGGCATAGGGAACTCAGGAGAAGTTAAAACCCTCATCAGACAGTCCTCTCACTTCCCATCTGTCAAACAGGAGCATCAATCTGCTCAAGGTACAATGGACCCTGCAAGGGCACCTTAGGACAGGTCCAGCTGGCAAATGAGGTTAATGCTTTTCTGTTGAGGTGATGTGGGCTCAGGTGTGGGTGGGTACCTCATGGTCTACAGGTGAACCATATTTGTTCCCACCTGTAAGGAGCCTCTGGCCTCACAGGTGAGGTACATAGATACTTTAGAGCCAGTGTTTATAACCATGGCCAAGCAAAGCCCCTTCTGTATCTCCTTTTCTCTTTCTAAGCTACGTAAAGTCTTTGGGTGGTAATCCTGTTCCTGCCAGTTATGTGGAATGGCAGTGCTATGTGTGGATGACTCTCTGCTTGTATGGTCCAGCCTGTAGAGAATAAGACTTTTAACTGTCTCAGCCTGCTGTGAGTGCTGATGGCAGAAATTCAATTGCTTTTGGAGTTGATTAGCAGAAAAGCACCTCTAACTTGCATCCTGGATGTGTTCTCCTGTGCCCTTCATCTGAAGAACAAACTGCGAAGGGGACTGGAGGTATGATGGGGGCTTGGATGGGGGTTGGATATGATGGGGCCAAGGGGATTTACCTTGGCAGTGAGTATCAATATGTTTATCCCTTTCCTACTGTTGTTGCATTGGTAGTCTGAGATGAGGTGGTGTTTGAGGACCACAGAAAATGAGTTTGTCAAAGTATGAGTGATAAGAAAGGCCCTGAGTGTTATCACTGTTTACTGGTGAAAACTGGCAAGGGAAGAAAAAACTCGGACTTATCCCAGGCTGTTAACTATATCCAGGTTGTTGCTAAGTTAAAGACTTATACTAAACATGCAATACTTTCTTTTCTATGCAGTGAGGAATTAATGCTATAGATAAAGAATATTTCCATGCAAGCAATGAAGTCAGTTCAGGAGGGCACTGGAGGCTGCAGGCTGCTCTCAGCCTGTTGCACAGACACCAAAGCAAAGAGGGGGGATTTTTGACTGAAAGCAATAAAATCATCCCTGCTGCTCCTACCTGGGTTTGGTTCTAGCACAGTGAAAAACTATGTATCCCTTCCTGGGTGTTTCCCAGCCAAAAGAGAGGAAACTCTCAAAACTCTGAGAAGGGAAAACCAAGTCCAACTTCTACTTGTCTGAATGATAAGAGCCTTAATCTCTTAAAACATAAAGGGTGGTGTTATTTGTTAGCCCCCTCCAAGTTCACGGATTTCTTCCATGTGGTGAAGGGGGTCCCAAGTGCTGGATGCCACTTAATGCTTTCCTAACCCAAACTGACCCACAGGTGCTGCTGAGGGTTGACTTTACATTGAAAAAAACATTTGATATTGCTTCATGGAAAGTCTCTGTAGTGGACAGCACTGATTGTCTTTTTCCAAAAGGCCAGCTCATCCTTTGTGAGGCTACCTAGACCACATCTATGACAATACCTTTGTCTGATTTGTCTAGGAAGACTTACCTGAACCATCAATTCCAGTCTAAGGATTAATATCCATGGATGAGGCCTTAAAAATAGTCCAGTACAAAACCTGGGTGCTCTGCGGTCTCTTTGCTGATTGTCCTATTCTCCCTCCCTGCCCCCCCTTGAATAGTCCTGACTTTGGAGGAATGTTTCAGTGTACCATGCTCAGTCCTTGTGCCAGAAGACATCCTGTCTTCCTCATCATATGCAGCACACTGCATTTCACTGTTCACAATTCTTGTGGTGCTGAGGGATTTCCCTCCAAATTGCAGTCATCAAGAAATGGAATGCAAAGTCATTTGCTCATGAGAAAGAGGGACAGAGAGGAGAGATGGGTATGTGCTTGGGGGATGGCTCTCTGTAGTTTGTGGTGACAGCTCTGCATTGCAGCAAGGGCATTTCAGAGACAGTGGTGCAATACTCCAAAGCAGGAGGATACATGGAATAATTTCATAGCTAACTCCATTGCTTCCCTTTAATTAATAGGCACAGGAGTTTAGATGCAAACTTCAAACTTGCAATGGAGAAGTTTGGGAGCTCCTTATATATATTTAAGCCACAGTTCAGGATCTAGTTCCCCCATGTGCCCATCTTGGACTCTGTGCTGCAAAAGAAGCATTTGGAGCAGAAGAACCACTTAGTACAAAATAATAAAAGTGGAGGCTTGGATTTTGTCATCTGTACCGAAGAATGAGAGTTCATTTACCAAACAGTGAAATAGCAATAGACTTCCCAGTAGGTAAAAGCAAACCCATGCTGGTTACTGCTGTCTATTCACAGCTGGCCTCACCTAGCCTATCTTGCCTGTGGGCATGAGATCTGCCTGTTCAGCAAGTCACCTAGCTCTAGATGCCAAAAAACTAAAGTTCCTGTCCATCACACCTGAAGCAGACATTTCAAAGTTAAACATCTAGTCTGTTTTCAATTTTTCCTTCAGATACCAGAAGTGATTGCACCACATTATGGACTAATCGCCTGTCAAATTTAATTTCTTAAGCTGAGGTGGCTTTAGAGCCAAGTGAATGAAAAGGGAAAAAAAAATATCCTGTTCAAACCCACTAAATTGTTATTTTTATATCTGTATAGTTACCTAGAAATTGGAGCTTTTTCTTAACCTTTTGTTTTAACTATATGGCAAATACATTACTGTCAGACTAGGGCATTATTTGCAAAACTTGATCTTCCAATAGACCTTCATATCTAACCAGTAATTAACTTTCTATCATGGTCCACCTGAAGATGTCATTTATGTAAAGGTTTATTAATGCTCTTCAATCCTAGGATGGGCCTGCTTTACTTGTGTGATGTTCACCATAGGATGGTAACCATCATTGACAAAGAGAGAACTGGGGCCTGTGTGTGGATTTAGGTGCAAACCTAAAACCAATATCGAACCCAGGCTCTCATTCCCCATGACTCTGCAGGGTGGACTTCAGATCTTTACAGGGGATTGGTGGAGGGCTGTGGTCTGATAAATCCATGTGCATTGGGGGGGGCGGAAAAAATCTCTGGGAAGTCTGTATGGAAACATTTGATAGGAATGTCTTGTAGCTCAGCTACTAAAATAACTAAAGTTTTGGGTTTGAGTGTGGCTCAGTCTCTTGGCTCTAACACTATAAAAGGGAGAAGAATGGGGGGGAAGGAGAGCAGAGGATCCTAAAGCTGTCTAAGGAAACTTTGATTGAAACAGGAAAGAGGTAACATCAGAGGCTCCCAGTAAATATGATAACACTACTGCTGTCAATAACTATGATATCTTTGGGACAGGGAATCTGTGCAGTGAATCTAAAGTTTCCAACTCTCTTGATGAGCCAAGTTGTTTTCAATGGCTTTTTTTTAAACCTATATAAGAAAAGAAATCTAGAAAAATTACTTGGGTGGAAGCATCATTATCTAAAAAAGGTATTTTGGACAAATGCCAAAAAAAGGCAAACACAAATTAAGATTGTCTGTGAAAGAGTAAAAAACCTTTGAAGTAACTATAATAATTCTTGATGTATTATCAGAGACCCCAAGTCCAGCTCTGATCTGCTAGTGTTTTTCATCTGCAGATTCCAATGTGCTTTATAACCTCCCTCTGCCTCTCTCCTTATAGGAAAGCAGAAGAAAAATTTGTCATGGCTGGGTGCCTCAGGTCACACTGCCAGCCAGTGACTGGCAGAACTACCAAGTCTCCTATCTCCCAGATGTAGTCTAATTTATTGATTCTTCTCATGTGTGTGTAGCCTGTAGCTAATGAGAATAAAGAACAGTGAACAAAAGTGATTCCCAGCTCTCACCACTTACCAGAAGCGTCCACTCCATTTTATCAACAGTTGATCTCAAACTCTCTCTCCTTTCCACCTTGCATACCCTGATTGTCTCAGTCCTCTCTCTTTACCAGTGATTTCACTGCCTTCTGTTGTGCTGAGCATTATATCAACCTCTTGTGTAGCCAGAGGTGCAAATATTTAATGGGGTGGGTGTTTCTGAAATAAGAATACTTGTAAAATCTGTAGTTATTTGGGAAAACTATCAGTAAACAAGTTACCAGCCAACAGCCCATTTCTAACTAAGCCAGGTAGACATGGCTGGCAAGAAAGGCTTAAGGAGATTCTTACTAAGATTCTTCAGACTTCTTAAGCAGTAATGATCCTGTGCCTGAACGCAGTGGTTTCACAGCACACACATAAACCTATGCACTGTAAGATGAGGAAAAGTTTTGCTCTCATGTTGGCATGGAGGAGCAGATGCCTCAGAATGCTATTGGTTTCTGCAGAATACACTCTTTTCCTGGGTACATATTACTTTTGTGTGCAGCTCACCAACACAGGAGAACTGAGGTGGGGGGCTGTTACTGGCCTCTCCTCAAATGCACTGAAAACTCCCTTCTCGGTGTCTGTAAAGAGGCTTTTAAAATGGCCAGAGCTGTCTCAGCAGCTATCACTGGTAAAGGGAAGAATGGTGCTGGTTCATCTATTCATTCAGGTCTACCACCTTTGTTGAGGCTGGTGTACTTATCATATGAAGCGATTGGCTATGGTGCTTAGGGCATTGAGCAGCTTAGCATGGCAGGATTTTTAAAGGGAAGAGTTGCAATAGCAAAGGTAGTGGATGAAGGTGAAACACAAAGTGTGCCCACAAAAAAAAAATGACCATTCCCCTCCTCTTCTCCCTGTCTTCTATTTAAATACACCCAAGCACTGATTTTAATAGACCTGACTTCAGAAAGGCAGCAAGCACAGCAAGCATGAAGGCCTGAGTATTAGTCTGGAAATAAGATGAATAAATAGCCTTGGGAGAATGCTTGCCTGCTATCTCTCCAACCACAGCCCCTTGCCTCTCTAGGGAATTGCTGCTCCTGGTACAAATTGGTTACGCTGCTGAACTTGTTTCCTCTGTCTATCCCATAGCCACTCTGTCTCTGGCTCTGCAGTGCTCTCAGTGAGCCTGATCTCCAGGGCAGACCCCAGCCACCTCCTGAATCGCCATCCAGAGCCAGCCTGGTGCCCCTTTATCCCTTCACCATGTTATCCTTAGGAAGGAAACCTGAGTCCCAGGCTGTGCAGGAGCTGCAGTTTCTTCTGGTAGGTCTCCAAGGTGGACAGTCAGGGACGTAGGTCTCGCTGCAGATGATACCTGTCCCCTGTGATGTGGACACAGCCAGGGCCTGTTTTCTCTTGGCTAGGTGCCTCAGCGGGCTTAGAGCCAGATGGTGGGAAATATGAGATAATGGGAGCTTGAGTGGAATTTGTGCTGACTGAATCCAGCCCATTTAATGTGTTCACAGAAACTCTTTATTGTTATTGTATTCAAAAGACATGCAGAAAACAAGGGATGATTCTCTGTTGTCCTGCATGTCACTGGCAATAGAAATGGAAAATATTCTGGACTAAGGCAAGAGCAGCTCAACACTTTTGGGAATAGGGAGGTGTAAAAGTTGTCTACCAGCTGACTTATCCCTTCTTCATGCCTTTTGGTCAAAGGATGGGGTTTATTATGCAGCCAATTGGATGCCCCACCCACATCTCCTACTATGAATCTTGCACTGCAGTCCTCTCCTCTGAATAACTCTCACCCCACTGTGAGCTGCCTTGGGGAACTAAACCAGCAGAGGATTATTCACTACTTCTGTAGGGTTACTTCTCCTATCCAATTGCACTACATGCTTGAAAGTATTCCCCCATAAATTAATAGGCTGCAGGGAGATCTCAGATCTGTGTGTGTGATAAGCTATGATCAGCACAGAGGCATCTGTGCTTTCCTCATAAGAGTCTTTGTTCTGAGAGGTCCATCTTGCTGAAGTGGCTGTGAGGGTCAGGCTGGAAGGCAGAAAATAGGAGAACAACCTTTAAGCCAGTGACTTAAAAGGGTTCAAGCTCCCAAGTATTTGGATAATGGAAATACTTGCAATCAGACAGCATCAGAGAGGATATGCTCTGGGGAAATCAAGACTTGGAGGGTGGATTGGTGTCAACAGTTCCATCTTCAACAAGGATAAACCCTCTGAACCCACTCATTCACCTCTGCAGGAAAACTGGCTCTCAAAAGGCTACTGTAAAAGGAAAGGGAGGGTGGGGATGCTCTTTAGATGAACCTAAACATTCAACTTGAGAGTAAGAGAAATACCCATTAACTTCAAAGCCTGGTTTGTTTGTGTCTTCCTTTGACAGCAGAGAGCCCCAAGGAAACGTCTTTATTTAGAGGGCTCCAGAGAGACATTCTGTATCAAGCAGAGTAGCAATGGGCCAGGAACCAGAGAGTCAGCTCCCTGCTGATGCTAGCACTGTAATTAGGTGTGGATGGGGCTTGTATGGGAAGGACTGGCAGGCACAATCCCTGGGCTGTTTGAGAAGGAATTAAAAAAGTTGTCACAAATGCATTGTAATGAATAATCTCCTGCCAGCCCCCAGAGGACTGAGGAGAGGTGGGGAGACTCAGATGTTTAGGTTGATACCTAATAGGTCTTTTCCATCTCTGATTTCTATATTGTGCTGTACACAAAGCAAGAAGCAGCAGCTAAAATCAATGCACAGCCCGAGCCAAGTTAAGAGGTTTCAATCAATCTGAGAAGCCATTTATTGTGATGATCCAACAAAGAGACAAAGATTATCACTACTACATATGAAACCACAACATGGAAAGCAAAAAGGGAGCACTGAGCTCTTGCTTTGTGGGGGTTGAAAAGTGTACCTATTGCCTCTGTCTCAGACTCAATAGTGGCATATCAGGAGTGAATAACTGGGGCAGGGGAGTGGAGAGAGGGGATGATTAAGTCCCAGCTACTGATCAATGCTGGATTTAGAACAGGAATGGTTTTTGCCTCCCTAAGCTTGGAAAGAAAAGGAAAGCTTAGTCCCTAAGGTAGATGATGTTTTCCATTGATGCATCTGGGTGAAACACTGAGGAGCTGTGAGCAAACTCCCTTGTGACTAGAGGGACGGTCTATATGAAGGCAGATCTTTGGGTCATTGGAGAAAGATTAAATAAGTATCTTACAGGTCCATCTGATCTCCTGGTGAGAGCTGGTCATTTCTCTTTCCCTTAGCAGGGTTTTGAGAGAATGGAAGTTCAAAACATTTGCAGGTAGTTGGGACCAAACAGTGACTGACAAGGGTGCAGAAACGGTTGCTGTGCTCTCGGAGTGCTCCTGCCTGTGGAGGAAAGCCACCTCTGACTCCAGAAAGGGGATCTCCTCTTTGTTTTGTGGTCCATGCTAGATGCCCAGGTCTAAGCATTTCTATCACACTAAAAGCTAAAACTGGATCCAACTTCAGAGTTTGGGCCAGTTTTCTTCTGAATATAACAACAATGATGGCCCTAGGACTCAGGCAAGAGCAATAACTGAGGTGTGTTGATAATGACTGTCTGAAGTAGACTTGATGTTTAACAGCAAGTAACTGCAGCTCGTAAATGATGGCCTTATAAAGTACTGGTGCATCTCAAAACATGATTATGAAGTAGATGGTAATTAAGCTTCAGCAGTATCAGGAGAACAGTAATTATCATTAAAGAATATTTAGGGGGGCTGTAGGGGTAATGGGAGGAACTACATAATCTAATAGACCTTTGCAAGACCTTTTCGATCTCTATCTTCGATGTTCTGAATGTAAAAACCGAGTAGAACAACAATCACTCTATAGCAATAGGGGAAAATGCACATTGTAGCAGAAGTTCAGAGATGCCTAGAAGATGGGAGCAAAGTGCAGACTTGGCTCAGCTCACTGTCCCACTGAGAGAGACCCATGGTTTCTGCACCCTGCCTGGCTCCAGATTTCACTAGTCTTTTCAATCCCTCCTGTTAGGATACCAAAGATTTGCCTACTTGCTGCTATACCCAGGCTGGGATCACAGCTGCTGAAGTGGTTGTGAAAGTAAAGGGGCACTGAACAGCACTGCAGGTGTGGTAAGGCCCAAAGACTGGGCTTGTTGGTGGTTCTGGATCTTGCCTTTTTGTCCCTACACAACCCAGTGGCCACAGCAGTTACAGCCACTTTGGCTTTCAGTTTCTATAGATCAAAGCAGGATCAGGGCTTTTTCACTGTCCCAGCCCCTCTTTCCAGAAGTTTGCTGGCCCTGACACAGCCCTTTAGCTATTCCTGAAGGTGTCTTGCTGGAGCTGCCAGCTACCATATTATTGGTATCTAGTTTAAAAGCTGCCATGGACATGGCTGTGGGGCAGAGCCATCTCACAGTGACCACTTTCTGGTCTGCTTTACTTCAGAACAGGATCTTAATGCCCTTAATTGGTTGGGAAAGCCATGACTGAATCCCCATTCATAAAATACCAGGCAACGCAGTGCAACAAGAGCCATTTTTGTGCTGCTTTTCAGACATGTTTTCATTTACGTCAGCACGTATACGTTTTGCAACCCCATTTTCATTCCAAAACTTTCTGTGCCTTGGCTGTAAGAGACAAAACAGGCTGAATAAGCACCTGAGAGCTGCAGAGAGGAGAAAACCCAAACAAAACATTAATTAATCTCTCTTTAATGTATCTTTCCCCCTGTCCTTCCCAAAAGGGGAGATGATGGGGGCTGGCAAGGGGGAAGGATGATCCCCACAGAACAGCCTAACTGTAAAAATACGAGTGCAGTTGCTAAAAGCTCCATCTATTTTCAAATGATGTGCTCTAATGGAATGTTGCTGTACATCTTTTGATGAGACAGGAGTCTATTTAAAAAGACAGGCACTTTCGAATGTGCTTTTAAACCCCGTCTGTCAATTAGAACAACATCAAGGGTTCAGTGGCTGGGAAAAAAGATGACAGTAATGAAAAGCTGGGAGGGCAATAGAAGAAAAGAAAGATGAAGACAAAAAAAAGTGGAAAAAAGAAGACAGGAGGAAACTAAAGCAAACAGTATTGCAAAAAAAAAAAAAAGGAAGCGAAAGTAGGACAGAATAAAGATTCATGAAGAATAGGGAATAATAAAGATTAATAAAACAAGATTGCACTAATTTGTCCCTCAAAAATATATATTCATAGCAAAGAAGGATGCTGAGTACAGAGAAAGCAGAAAATGGAATACCTCTTAAAATCTGATTCCCCACATTACTCATCCTCTCTAAGTCAGGGAGAAGAAAACAATGCTCAGCCTCTCCCTGTATGGATCCCACACTGGGAGCTTTCCCTGCAGCTCTGCCACAGACGCACGCAAATGCAGGAAGATAATTTAATCTTGGAAAGGCACTCAGGTACTAAGGTGAGGATCCCTGTAGGAAAAAAGCCCAGAAGGAAATTTATAACTGGCATTAAATGCAGGAGTGAGAGAGCAGTAAATAAGTCACTGGGCCACAAAATGAACATGGGAGGGAACCAAACATTGGGCTGGGTCATCCCTGAGGGAATGGTTCCTAACCTATCTACAGGAGGTGTCAGGTGAGGTGAAGGTGCTGGTGGGCACAGTGTTAGAGGTGGGTGTAGCACACAGAGATCGGGGTGTGACATCTCTGGGTGTGATGGTGATGCTGCTGTCATAGTAAGGGTGCTTTAAAAAATCAGTTTGATCATGCAATTTCATTCATATAAAAAAAATATAGAGAAAATATTGTATAAAGGAAAACACCAGGAATCCCATCATTTAGCACCATTTTGCCCCTCTACTCCCAGTCTTGGGTCACTGGCAGAATGAAAGCCTTTCAATTCAACAGATTGACCTCTGCCACTTGAACTAACACTAGAGATTGATAGCAGTAATAAGCTGCTCCAGTGTGCCTGGGGAGGGTCTGCAGGGGCATGGCACACACACGCTGCCTCTGACCCCTAACTGCTGGCAGCTGTCCCCAGTGCAGGCTCCCCGTGCTTGGTCACCCCATCGTGGTACAATGGAGCCTGTCTTGCCCAGAGTCTCTGAGGGCCATGGCCAGCCTTGGTGGCTCAATCCTTCTTGTTAAACTGGGCGGCTCTGAGCTAAGATACCCTCAGACTGGTTGGTGAGTCCATGCACTAGTCTCTCGAGGTGTGTGCAGTAGCAAACCCCAAGGCTCCATAGTAAAAATCATATGTAGTTTTGGATTGCTCTCTCAAGTCCATCTTGATGCAAGATTCAGAAATCTAAATGCCCCATAAATGTCAGTCATAGCATTTCTGTGCCTCAGTCGCCTCTTTTTGCAGGCAGCCCTGCCATGCAAGGTCTCATGATGCTCACCTGAAGCACATGTCCATGTCCACACCACACAGTAGGTACTTAGACAACTGCTGTCCTGCAGGAGAGTTAGAGGTCTTGGCAGAACAAGCTTTGTTTCACACCTTTTACACTGTAAGGAACAGAATCATTTGCCAAGGAATGCTTCTGAGCTCTCATTCTTATCATTGGAATTTAGAGACTTTTTTTTTAGTTAGTTTCTATGCCTAGACATTGTTTACAGCCACTGTTGCAGTGAGACTTAAAATAACAACATTTAACATATCCAGCTCTTCAAGAAACTAAATAAATCTTTTCCTCCTTCCCCTTTGTTGCTTACAGAGATGTTCATAAAAACCAGGGCACTATTTCTACAGGCTTAATTGCAGGTGTTCACTCAGGTTACAGCAGACCATGACCTCAGTGCAGGAAGCCATGGGTAGGGTTAGTACTACAAGTGAATGCATTGCAGGAGCCCACAGGCAGTGCTGGCATTTGCTGTGTGCTAGGTGCCTTATAAAGGCACAACCAAAAGGTGGAGGTACATGTCTTAAACCAGTGTGAGGAGGAATTCTCTCTCCAGATTAAACCCAACTGGATATACATACCTTAATGAGTAAAACTGGAGGGTTTGTGTGGCTTTTCTCACATGACATTTGAAGAAAGGCAGTTGCAATCTCTCCCTTGTGTGCTTTCCCTCCATGGCAGTGTAATTAGCTTAATCTGCAGGGAAGGAGGTAATAAAAGGAGTGTGCTAACTTGAAATACTTTGTATTTTTGCAGCATGTGCTGATGTATGGTAATCTGTTGCCTTTGCTAATAATTTTCTTATATATCTCAGTCCTATTTCTGCACAAAACAGTGCAGAGAACAAGCACCATGTGTCTCCCAAGAAAACACTTTACAAGTATCAGCCATGCAAAGATGTTAATTCATGATAAATATTGGGGCTGGGGTTTTCTGACACGGGCAAGGGAATCAAGAGCCCCAAAGGCTCTTTTGCCTAACTCCCTCAGGCATTACTCCATACATATATATATATATTTTTAAAATACTACAGGGAAACAAAGGCAGAGCTGGCTGCTTCAGGAGGTTCACAACCACAAAAATATGAACCTTTTGTCAGACCTTGGCACCCACAGGCATTCTTTCAAGTTCACTGAAGCCTGCCTCATCAGCCCTTATTTTCCAATGTAGATGTTATGGTTTGAGAAAAATGAGTACAGCTCCACTATACCAAGGCCAGTACCCCTTTGCTGTCCCTTATGTCAGAAAGGCCAGTGTCCCTGTCCCTTAAGGACAGGGCTCATCCTCTCTGTGTAAGGTTACAGTCTCCTCAGCACTGGCGAGACACGGGATATTGCACAGTGCTGGGCATGCAGAGTGAGTTTGGTGCAGGGCCCAGGATCATACCAAAGCTCACATTTCTGCTCAGCTCAGGTGGCACCACTCTGGGCACTGTCTGGAAGGGCAATGCTCTGTGTTTGGGGGGTTAGGCTGTGCTGAGGTCCCTCTCTGACTAAGCTTGCCAGCACCACTTTCCTTCCTGCAGAGATATCAGGGGTGTCACCCAAATTCCCCATGCCTCTGCATCCTCCTTGTGCAGCTGAGATAATATCCTCCCCTGTTTGGAGAATAAATGTATCACAGGCAGTGAAGTGCTCAAATACTAAGCTAAAGAGGGCTGTGTAAGTACCTCTACCTAGTGGGTATGTTAAGCAGTCACCACTCAGATCTTCAGTCATCATTACCCAGAAAAACCAGCTGTTCTTCTGCTATTTATGATTCCCCCCTTAAATCTACCCTGCCTATGACTCAACCCACAGGCTTTAAAGTGTGCAGTGTATTGACATTTATATAGTACATTTCATACACTTCCTCTCAAAGCTTTTTACAAAGCCATGAATTACATACCTGTCACCCACCGAATTCATTCATCCAAAAAAGAAGCATTCATTACGTGCTCGGCAATAAGCCTCATAACACTACCTGCCGTAGTTTGTGTATGTGTGCACCAAAGAGGTAAAGTTACTTTCATGCCATCTCTGCTATTAATGCAGCAGAGAGCAAGGGAGGGGAAGAACAAGGAGAGAGGGTGTAAATGACGGGTGGGAGGGTCTAGGTCTTTCTCCATACCTAAATGTGGAGATGTAGCATATATTAACCTCTTAAGAGTCTGCAGCTGCAGGGAAGTAATTATGTGAGTGGCAAGGTGCCTCCATCCCAGTTTATAGGGGAGATAATAAAACAATAGAATACTTTGCATTTATTTTGCTCCTTTCATTCTGGGATCCCAAAGTGCTTTTTAGACATTAATTAATTCTCATTAAAAAAAAAAAAAAAAAAAAAGCCAACAAACCACCACAGCTCTGGAGCATATCTCATTTTGGAGACAGAGGCACTGACAGGTTTGCAAACTTTCTGCAAGCTACAGAAAGAATTAGTGGCAGAAATAAACCCTGGTGTCTTGATTCCCAGCTCACTGGTCCATCTCATAGACTCACCTCCTTTTCATCTACTCCTATAAACCTGGCTTCTTTTTAATCAGTATTCCAGCAGGATGGCTTTCATTGCTGAGGAAAGGCTGCCTTAACTTTTGTCTCAATGAACCAAGCATATGCAGAGCATCTAATTAATATCCCTGGACTTGATTGCAAGCACACAAAAATAAATACTCCCTCCAGATTCCAGTGATTTTAGACTGTATTTTTCACCAACCCCATGAAGACCATCTTTGTTGAGGACTAGCAGGGACCAGTTTAAAGCCAGGACTGAACTTAATCTGCTGCATCCTGCACATCCTGGATTTCTCCTGAAAAAAGAGTCACCCCTGTGGTGTGTTACTTTTAATCCACGTTTTACCACAGCATCAATCCTAATTCCTCTTCCCCTGCTGCATGCTGTGCTGCAATAACATTTTGGGTTGCAGGATGCACCAGATTCAGATTTTGATAGTAAAAAGTCATCATCTGGTGGTATTTCAGACTCAGTTCTGATAGATTCATTTCATTGTAGAAGTGCAGGAACAGATTCACCTTCATAAAAAAATCAGTCCTGAGAAATCCAATGTTGAAATACCATCAGCTCATGATTTTCAGTCCATGAACTATTTTCTGGGATGTTCTATCAGTGTTTGGAAAGGATGAACCCAAATCAAAAACAGATGCTCTTAAAACTGCATCTTTGACCAACTCCTGTTCCAAGTCTTTTACCAGTTACTACAATCACCAATAATGAAGTTCATCAAGATCATCAAATGACCCTGATAATTTCTGGTCAGTAATGAAGGAACCAAAATAGGAATCCTATTTTACATTTGTTGAGTGTCTCCTTGCTCAGTATGCAACCTCCAAGCTCTGTCAGCTTCCAGGTGACACCACCACTAGCCTATATCAAAGCACCTATGATGAGTGATTAGACAATTCAGTGGATGGTTAGGCATACAGACAGATGAATGAGAATATATGTATCCTTATTTGCACCCCATCCAGTGTATCATTGTCTGCAGTGTGGTATCATCACTCATTTCTAAGGGGTTTCTGCTCGCTTTGCCAGGTAGATGAAGCAAGTACAGTTCATCTGAGGCCTTGCTGTGATGTACACTGATACAGATTGTGTATAGCTACACTGATGACAAAACCCTTGTAGAAAAATACCCTGGGGATGACTCAAGCCCAGAGTTTGTAAATTCATTTGCAAACTATGTGGTTTAGCAGTGATAACCTCTTTATAAATGCAAGTCATTAAATTATTAGCATCAGTGTAACTTACCCCCACCCCCCCAGGTCCTTTCCTCCAGGCTCTGCCCACAGCATTGAATGGTGCAACACTAACATGCGGAGTGTGCTTACAAAGGCTGGAAAACTCACCTGAGAATCAAAACATGTCAGTGACCAAATGCCATCCTCCCCTTCTTCAAAACCCAAAGGTCCCCAGGGAAGAGGCAGAGTCTGAATCATTGACCCTCATGTAGCATTCAAAAGTAGCAACAATCTTTCTGGACAAATAGCCTCCCTCTGTCTGTGTTAGCTGAAAAGCACGAATGTGGAATTGGTTTTGTCTCTGTACACCAAATCGTGCTTCTCAATGGGTTTTTGGAGATTAAACATGTTCAAAAATCTCTCAACAAATGGCAAAATATAACATAAAACAACAGAGGGCATTGCTTTAAGTCTAGCTAGATTGTAGTTATTATGGGAAAAAAAAAAAAAGAAGCTATTTTATACTTCTTTAGTAACTTCCACAGCAAAGCATTCAGCTGCCTACTGCTGAGATTGTAAAAGCAGTATGTTGGATTATATGCCTAATACCCACTAATTTAAATGAAAAATAGAGATAGGCATTTACATCTACATATTCCATCTCTCCCTCCCCACCATACACACTCACAGACTCTTGAATACAGACAGAAATCTCTTTGGCCATGTGGTGGTTTCTGTAGTGAACTGCTAAGACGGTTATTTGGAAAGATCAAATAGTTGTCAACTGGTAGTTAGGAAGAATGAGATCTCAAACTGGAAATGCAGGAAAAAATGGAGAAGGCAAAACATTTTTACTCACAGGACGTGGGCAGAACCCCTACCACCCATGCCCTAGAAAGGACACCACAATTTCTTTGAGAGTTAAATGTTTAGGGTGTTCAGTCTCATACCTCATCAAAGGTGACTCCTAGAAAGAAAGATTCACCATCCTCCATTTGACCCCTTATCTCAGCCATGACCAGAATTTCAGCCGCTATGTTTGCAGATGGTGCCACTGGGGTATTCCTCAAAGCCTGTCTCACTGTTCAGACCAGACTAATCCCACCTGTAAGCACACTGCTGATCGAGTGTGTTACACAGGAGAAAGCTGCTGTGTGAGACATGGTGTATTGCAGAATGAGGGCAAAGGGGGCTGAAAACTGTAGGAAATTTAAACGTGGTTCCAGTTCACAGTGATGTCAAACCACAGGAAATGAAAGCAAAAAGTGGAGATTTATGGAAAAAAAAAAAAAAAAAAAAAAGTGGCAGGAATCATTATTATGTGTGCAGTATTGATTGAAGAAGATCGTGTTGCCCCCAAATCGAAATGGCTTTTATGTGTTTGGGCCTATCCTGACAAAAATACTTTCTTCTCTGTTGACGAGGCCATGTTGCCATGGAGATGCAGGGCTGGATGCTTGGCAAAAGCACGTTTCGATAAGGCAGGTCTAATGGATATATTTTCACAACATTCACAGTTCCTTTCTGCTCATTTTCTCCTGAGCAGAGTCGTCCACTTCTTCCATTTTACCACTTGATGAAAAAATATCTTTTTAATCTTTTAATTTAGCTTAGATTTCCTTCCCTCCAGCACCAAAGCTTTGCAATTAAACTACTTATCTGAGATGCTCCACACCAAGGCCAAGTGCCTGCTTTTCATTATCAGGTTGGGTGGCTTGTTTTCACCCTCCCTCCTCTATGTCTGAACCTCTTTGCTGCTTGCTGTATATTATAGATGTTGTGATACAAGGAGCTTATAGTTTCATGCCTTTGCTAGTGAAAGAGACTGTACATTCTTCCTTTAAGACAGCCCTTTTGAAGTGATTGGCACCACAAAACAATATTTGGCTAGTACATATCCTGTCCTGGAGCATAAACTGACCCTGTCTGTGGCAAAACTACAGTTTCTAAGGCAGTGTCACCTAGAACAGAGGCAGAAATTAATTCAATGTTTTTAATTCTGAGTCTCTTAGGTTTCTTTTCAATATAATCTAATTCATGTTTCTTTTAAACTAACACAAATGCAAGAGCAGTTTCTGTATGTATGCAGGTACACAAATAGAAATGTTCTTACACATAGGTGTGTTATTTCACATCCTCCATTTGAAATCTTTTACTGGTTCTTTCCATTTAACTATCTTTTGTTAGACTTCTGGAATCTGAGGTTCTTTCTTCTGACTAGAAGGAATGCTCAAAGAAACATCCTGTTTGAATGGAAAGAAGTTTGAAAGAATATTTTCGATAAATGAACTGAAGAAATATATATTCATGACACAAAATGCATTTATGCCATCTGGCCTCTGTGACCAATTAAAATTAGTCAATTCCTTTTGTATTGGGGATACTCTTAATGAACTTCTCCTGAAGAAAAGAGCAGACCAAAAAGTATTTGCATCAGCAAACAATTTCAAACAACCAATTAGCTGGAGAAATCAACACCGCAAGCGTAGAAAATTCACAAACAGAAAAAGAGGTAAAATTCATCCAATAAATTATTCATCATGAATTATTTGTCCAGTTTCCTTTAGATATAGTTTAAGTCATTACTAATTAGTTATGGAGCCATTTACCCTCTAGGTCAGACTTGGTTGGGAAGTAGAGGAAAACCATTATCTCCAGCAGTGATTTGAAGGCAGCTCCTAGGAGCTGGTAACTCAAAGCTTGCGTCACCAAGTGACTCTTACAAGCTCTCTTGTTCCAACTAACAATAACACAGCCTGATTTTCAATGGTGACAGTCATCAAAGAGTGCATTCATCTTTTTCCCCCTGAGTCAGGGCTGAGACATGCTGTTGGGTCAATATTTAGGAGGCGTCATTGTTCAGCACATTCAGTGAGTGCCCGAAGGACTGCAGGCACCAGGGCTGTCACTCAGACATGTTACAAAGCTTGGGGTGTTTCTTTGTCCTTTTGTACATGCTAGTGGCCTTGTAAAAAAGAAAAGAAGAAATGAGATTGAGTATCATAGGATTCCTTGTTTCTTTGGCTTTGCCTCTGTCTGGGCTGTATATCATATAATAGGGCTTTGGCCCAGGACGTGGGCTGTGAGATGTGAGGCAAATCCGGTAAGGGAATAATCATCCAATAAGCAAATTCATTTCATCTCCTCATGCTTCAATTTTCCCATCCACAAGACACTGCTAATGATACTTTCCATGCTCTAAGATCTTTGGATGAAGGGGGCTATGTATGCAAAAAAACCAGCATTAACTCTTTATAAAGGCTAATCCTCTTTGTCTGCCTTAACCACGGAAGCACGCAAAGCTCCGTGTTAGATATGCTTCTGCAGTGCAGAGGAGCTATAATTGGGGGCTCAGAAAGGTACAGGGGAGTAGGGACAAAGACAGCCAGATGCATGGAACAGCTTCAGTAGGAGGAGTCACCAGGTAGGATCCCATGGATCAAAGAGCGTATCCCAAGAGAGGGAAGTGATGAGGTCTGTGGGACCATTGGTGGAGGGAAGGCAGTGGAGCAGGAGCACTTTTTCACGACATTGCACACTATAAAAATGATTTGGTAGCATATTTAAAACATGTAGAATACAGTCCTTTCCACACCACTCCTAGTGACGCTGGGATTGTCCGCAAGAGCTTGTAATTCCCACAGATGGAACTGCTTTTTAGCAGTATCCCCAACTGACCTATTGACTCTGAGAACTGCCATAATCCCTCACCAGTCCTAGGACAGCTATTAAATTTTGCAAGGTTTTGAAGACCCATTCCCAGTTCTTTCCTACACACCGGAAGTTTGCATCTGCAGAGAGATGCATGTAAATGCCCCCAGTAGGAAGATAATACCAAGACTGAGAAGGCATTCTGTTAACAGGTCATCTGCATCTAGACACGGCTGCATACAGCCAGTGGGTGAATACCTGGTTTCCCTTGGTTGCCTTGCCCAGCTGATTACAGCGTGGGAGAGCAAGAAGGAGAAGGTCTGAGTATACTGATGCCTTCCGTGTAGATTTTCTCTGTGGACTTTTCACATGATCACGCTTCATTGATAAAATTAGTCCCAGGAAGGTTTATTCATTTTACTGCTTATTGTTTTCTCTAACAGGTGCAATCACTATAATTAGGTCTGTACAATGGCACTTTCTTCTTACTCAAATTCCTTCTGTCTCTCAGATGCTTCTGGCTATAGCATTACAGTGGCTGCTGCTTAGAAAATGAGTGAAAATTGAGTTGTTTTCTTTCCCTCCTTTTTCTTCATTCATCCATATTAAGCCAAGAAAAACACAGCCTCCACCTCACACAAAGCATTTGCTCCTCATATTTCTTGGGTTCAACCAAAGATGTTACCAAATCCTTTCAGACACCTCTGATATTGGCATCCACCTTGCAAACACAACACAGACCAATGCTAGGGACAGATGCAAGGACAGGAACAGAAGGAAGATGGTGTAAGATGGGAAGGAAAAGACCAAGGCTGTCCCTGGAGATCTGCCTTTGCCCCCAGTTTTGGAGGGAGGGTGCCTGGGCAGTTCCACTGTTGACTCGAGTGATGGCAGGGCTGAGGGGAGTGTGGTAGAGGGAGTACCAAGCATGGGTCCTTCAGGAGTGGTGTTGGGGGAGAGATTGATATCCAGCAGTTGAATGGGTGTCCACTACATCTTTTGCTGATTTAGAGGCTGTATTTCTTTCCTTCCAATTTAATGCACACACATATATATATAACCCATCACACAAGTGGTGTAAGACCAGGCAGGGCCCAGTTCAAATATTCAGGAATGTGTGAATGCATCTAGTTTAACCAGCAAAACACTATCCTTCAAAGCCCAAGCAAACCAATGTCTTCCCTCTCAGAAAACAGTAAGCCTGCCCAGAAAACAAGGGAAAACACATCTCTGCTGGCACTATACAGCAGTGGAATATTTTCCTTGTCATTTTTTTG
This sequence comes from Megaceryle maxima, assembly GCA_024605025.1. Taxonomy (NCBI): domain Eukaryota; kingdom Metazoa; phylum Chordata; class Aves; order Coraciiformes; family Cerylidae; genus Megaceryle; species Megaceryle maxima. The sequence goes on along the minus strand of JANHGN010021567.1, from coordinate 140,576 downwards.
CCTCATTGTATGACATGCCAAAAATGTAAATTCAAACAGTACTTTGGAGCAGGGTCTTTCTGGGAATGACGGGGTTGTGTGTTGGCAGTGTCCTCAAGGCCTGGATCAGTTTGAGGCTACGAGGAGTGACGTTGCTCTGGGAAAATGAGGCTCTCAGGATAACAGCTAGGGGGGTATGTGCTGCTTTCAGTCAATCAAGCCCAAACTCAGCCACGGAGTAATCAAGCTCAATTCAGCCGGCTTCTGCATTATTATTGTTATTATTTATCACTTGAATTACTGGAGCACCTTGAAGAGGCAACTGAAAAGAGAGCAGAGAGGACTGGTGCTGTTCAAAGATATAATGAGAGCATGGCAGTCCAGGTGAGCACACAGGCTGCAGAACCAGGCCAGCCACAAGCAGGAGAGAAGTGGGGTTGCAATTAGGCATTGGTAAGATTAGACTGTCAGCCCTGTGGGGATCCTGCTCCCTGATTTCAGGCAGGCTGCTCAGCATCTGGCATAGTCAAGGCTCCCTCCATAGCTGGTGGAGACAGAGGTGGCAGTGCAAAGTCCACACTATAGGTCTTCTTTGGAGCTATGTGCTCATTGCTGCATAGGGAACACCAGTCTCCTACAGGTCCAGGCTGCAGTGAAGCACAGCACATACCACCCCTCCCAGGCTCAGTGCAAGCTCACAGCCTTGGTAGCCTGCCTATACTGCACACACTAGTTCTTTCCATACAATGTCCTTCACATACAGATACACATCCCTGTCATGCTCCACCAGCCCTTCAGGGTCTTCATCCTTCTCATTCTTCCTTGGATAGGGGCTTTCACATCTCACTGGAGTCCTTGCCCACTGCTTGCTTCATCCAGCCCTTCCCTCAGTGCCTGCCACAATCAACAGTAAAGCTGATGCATGTCAGCTGGGGTCTGTCCAAATGAGGCTGCAGTCAAGTCCCTTCCCTCTGCTTCACTGCTGAGCTCACACTGACTGTCATCTGTAAGTAATATGCTAGACATGTTTCTTTTTCAGTTAAAAAAAAAAAAGTAATTTATTTTCTAATTACAAAAGAATATAGGATACAAAAAAAAAAAAAGAAAGAAATTATGACTACCAGATGGTGAATCACCATTTAGCAGGAGCAGGCAAAGAGAGGACTCAGTCAATCAAGGGTAAGCGATAAGACACCAGAGTGAACTACCGAAAAGAAAGGCAGCTCATTACACAAAGCGCTGAATTATTCTTATTGGGACTTCTCCTCCTTCTTTTCCCCTTTCTATTTTGATTCTGTGCCATAAAGCAAGTAATTCCACTGAGACCCTCTTTTAAATGATTAACATTTCTATTTTAACTTTTGGTTTTGATTGTGTCCCTGCTATTAATCTTTCTGTCTTTTTCTGTGCCCTGCTGTTCACCTCATCTTCTAACTTTCTAATTCCCTCAGCCCATCTCCCACACATGTGAAAGCAGCCGTAAGCCCTGTGGCTGATAGGAGCCTTGGATGGATCAGGCCAAGGTCAGGGGGGATGTCCCCACACAGCATCACCCAAGAATCCAGCAGCATCATGACCCATCAGCAGAGACACCAACCCTCCAAAGAGACATCTAGCCAAGATTGCCTCCCTACAGTTATTTGCATGGGTGTTCAGGGGCAATTTAAAAATCCCAAGCAAAGATATAATCCTGAGATATACCTGGCCAGCAATCCCTGCTTGATTGAGATGGGAGCTGATGATATCCATGGATGGCTGAGAGCTATTTCTGTCTCGGTTCCTTTCTACTGAGCAGCTAATTCGTCACTGGAATGTAAAGTTATAGGCAGCACAGTGTTTTCAGCCACCATCACAGCAGCATCTGCCCTTGGTATTTGAAGAGGTTGGATGTGAACCACAGCTCCCTTTCCCCAGGGAAGACATTGGAGAGAATGTGGTAGATCAAAACACACTGCTGCCCATCTTTGCACGTATGTTCATAAATAGGAAAATGATGGGAGTATTTATTATTTGCTGATGGCACCCATTGTGCCACGGGTCTCAAAAGAGCTGTGGGTTGCAGGGCTGTGAGACAGGACAAAATCTTCTCCTGTCTCTGTTTCTCTTGGTTGCCAGAAAGGTAAATGTCATTGCCTGCCTTTGCAAAGTCCCCTGTAAAACATTGGTAACATGGGGCAAGAGCTTAGGTTTTTACAGCTGCCCCTGCCACCAAGGAAGCCTGCTCCTTTTGGAGCAGTCCTTCAACAGGAGCAAGCCAAGCCAGAAGTGTTAATAGCCTACAAATCCCCTCTACCAGTTTTCTTGTCCTGTTGGCATTTATAGCTTGTTGATGTGTTTTAGGAGTGTTAGGCAAAATACAGATTGTCAGGCATTTTATTACTTCTATTTCTCTGGCCTTAATGACAGAATGGAGAACAACTTGCTAATGAACTGGGCTGAAGTGAATGCATTGGTGGCACTAATTGACCCAAACACAAGGTCTTGAAAAGGAGATAAACTTCTAGCACTCTCCAAACAGCCTCTCCTCCAAATTTCACCCCTGCCTGCTCTCATTCACTGCCGCGAGGGCTGCAGCCATGGGTGACTGTAACTGAGCATGGTAGCCTGCTTTTACAGGAACCGAGGACTCTCGGTGCTGGGGGAATGGCTGGGTAATGTGTCCCTCCTTGGTTATAAAAGCAGCATGGCCAGGCTGGCACCACAGAGTTCCTGGTGGGAAGGGGGTGAGGGAGGCTCCAGGCTATAAGGCACCTCATAGCACTAGAGGCTGCCTCCCTCCCATGAGGAGATTAGTTGTTGAATGACACAGTTTAGTCTTTTCTAGAAAACATCCAGGCGAAAGGGAGAGGTTTCAGTTGATAAAGTATTTTTTAGCTGACTGGGGGAGCTTTAGCTTTGAACAGCATGGGGACACTGCTTAACTGTGGAGATGTAGGAATATGAGTACTCACTTGTCAGTAAAAACCAAATCTTGCACTTGAAGCAAAAACAAATTAAAATTAATTAATCAGTGGAAAACACTTCATTTGAACTGGAAAAGCAGATGCAACTAGCAACTCTAGGTGGACAAACAAGATAATCAAATCAATACCCACACTTTTCATACTGGCTCGCAGCCACAGGCTACAAAGTGAGAGCAGCCGTGTGGTAGGTATCAGCTGGTTCTGTAATTAGCTGGAATTCCGACTTGCTGGGGGAGTTATTGCCCTGTTCCTGGGTAGATCTTGTCTGTACAGGGGGCAGCTTATTCCTGCTGCTGGTGTCTCCTAAATCTCATCTTGCTTCTGCACAAACCTTGCTTCTTCCAGAGCTGTCTGCGAAATGTAAATTGTAGAAGGGTTTTAGATACTGGAGGGATCAACCCAGTTCATTGGTGTACCAGCTAATCAGTGCCATTGTCAGCAGGAATAGCTGTAAACGAGTAGGGCCAGGTGTGGGACTTAGTTAATGATGCTCTAATTGAGACTAGATTATTGGGCCCTGACACAGGGGCAGGGATGGAGAAAGATTTTGCTTCTCTTTTTTATTTTCAGTTGTTTAAAAATGCAGTTTAGATTTTGCAGCTGGTAGTCATCTTGTTCACGTGCTGGATTTATGTATGCCCTCTGTAGGAACAGCCCCTAGTGCTGGGGGAGTCATGGCCTCCATAAGCAGAAGAAAGCTACAGAAGCTACAAGCTACAGAAAATGCCTAATGTATCTAAGAAGAGAGCAGTGTTCCCCTTCCTATCCACCCAGCAGCACACTGGGTCCTGTGGACCGGAAGCAATGCTCATTTTAATCAGTTAAAGATGCCCTGTGAAATTTGGGCTCCAATACTTGAAAATCTGGCATTGGGAGGTTGGGAATTTCTCTGTCTCTTACTAGAGATGGCCCGAGAGCATCTCAGCTGAAGAGAGCAGAACTTTTCTTTAGCTACATTTTTAATTATTATTTGGTATTTGCTGTCTGCAAGAAGGAGCAATCTTGGTCCTAGACCTGGCTGGATACTGAGAAGAGAGGCTCATAAATATTCATTTAAAACTGTTTCAAATTAATTCCAGTGCAATTCTTTGTGGTTTTTATTTCCCACGAACATTCAAGCAGATGAGTTTTGCTAGGAGGGGTGGTAACCAAAAAAGAGAAAATTTCAGAGAGCTGTAGAGAATATTTGGCAATCCGCCCCCCTTCTTCCTGCAAAGTTTTTCACTTTGGAGTTAGGGGCAGTTTCAGTAGAGATCAGATCAGACCATGAAGAGTTAGTGTCATCTCGCTGAGGCCAAAACCAAGTCCTATCACTTATATACTCAAGCCAAATGGGGCACACTGCAGATTTCAAGTAGCACTAGTGACTCGTAAGTCAAACAAGTAGCTTGGCAAGTCACTGAAAAAGAGGGGGGGGGGGAAGAACAAAGGACAGTTCACTATCAGAACAGGATCAGTTCTCTCTAGATCCCCATTTCATTGCATATAAATGCTTAGCTCATCCTTCTTCTGTCCTCCATACATTTTTTTTTTCTGTCCCCTTTCTTAATTTCACCTCTTATTAGTTACACTTCAAGCTTTTTGTTTAGGCAACAGAAACATGTATTTCACCTGCAGCACTTTCTTATTCCCGAGATTAATGTGGGTCTGCTTTAGAGGCTGGAAAAAATCATTACTCTGAGATTCAGGGTCTGTTCCTATTTCAAAAGCTCGTGAAAGGAGAGAAGTTGAGTCACAGTGATCAAGACTGTGTGTGCGTGTGTGCATGTGTGTTTGCATTCACACCTTAATGTGAATCTTGGTGGTTATGTTTTTTCCTCACCCCCTTTTCCTCCACCCAAGATCTAATTAAAACCAGAATGCACCAGGCTGCCTTTTGCTGTGTTTCATCTCCTGATATTTTTATGTTAAATCCACCAAGGAAATCTCCTGAAGGCTTTGAAGTCTTGGTGTGTGTGAATAAAGATGTCACAATGGTAGACACAGGGCTTCTTAATGAGGACAGAAGGTTTGATGTCGGAACAGTTCAGTGCCCAAAGGAAAGAGATGCTCTCCAACAAGCTCTCCCTTTCTCTCCCACTTCTTTTTCTTTTCTTTCTTTTCTTTTTCTTTTTTTTCTTTTTTTTTTTTTTTTTTTTTTTTTTTTTTTTAATATGTGTGTGTTTTCTTGCTGCAAGGGACTTTTTTTTTTTTTCTTCCCCTCTTTTGTATTTTTTATTCTCTCCCCACCTTTCAAGGAAGAGAGGGATAAGTGAGAGGAAAAGCATGGAAAATGTGCAGCTTTACAAACCCTATAGTTGTTCATGCCACTGTTTCTTTAATTCATTTTATCTCAGTACCTTCTGAGGTACCAGCCCCATCCACACTCCTACTTCTTCCTTTCCAGTCTGGCCCAAGGTAGCAGATCCTCTCTCTGCTTCTGTCTCTCTCCCAGCCAAAAACTCCTGACTCAGGGGAGGAAAGTTTAGGTTTATCAAGAGGAGCTTTTGCTTGAAAGAATACCTATGAAGTCAAAGGTTAATTTAATATAACTGAGAGGAACATCTGATCCCTAAAGTACAAAATTCATTATATCAGGCTGGGCCAGTGACAACAGCTCCAAACACTCCTTGGAACATCAAATGTGTTTGAGCTCATCTGTGTCTTCTTAGAATTTGCCTGCTGGACCCTTATCCCTATTGCCCCCCCTCCCCCTCCCCCCAATGCATCTGAGTAGTCAGCTTGTAAAATCATGGGGTAAATAGAAATGAAAGAATCTTATCTCATCCCATTATTCTCTGCCCTGTGTAGCCAGAAGAACAACAATTAGCCATTAAGGCATGGCTGGACATCCTCCTGGGTATGTCAGTTTTATGGTGGAGAAAGCTTCCAAGTTCCATGGGAAAAAATGCACTTCCTACACATGGGAAACGCCCATTGGAGCCAGGCATCCCATCCCCTTTGGGTGTGCTGTCCTCTGAGAGAAATGAGTGCTCTTGTTTCTAACCCCCCGGGAAGGATCTGGTTCACACAATGATCTGTCACTACTCAGCAAAGCCTCACTCTCAAATTTGAGATTCCTCCTTTGTGTTCTGTCCTTAGATCTGGCCACAACGTCCGAGACGAACAACATTCTGACTTGTTCCCTGTTTGTCTCCCAACATAGTGGGATTCTTGATGGGCTACCTCCATGTCCTTCCCTCCTATGGACTATTTGAGAATCTGTTTTCTCATCATTTCTCTGCAAGATCTTATCCCTCATCTTCACAGTTTTTAAGCACCTTCCACTCTATTCAGCACACGTCAGTGCTGAAGTCTAACACATGGAATGCAGTTCTCCTAGGGAGAGGGCAGCATCAGTGGTAGGGGATGTTGTTTTGGTGCTGGTTTTGTGCGTACAGACTGGCTACTCTCACCCCCTGGACCAGTGAGCACCTGAACAAAAGAGCTGAAGCCTTGAAGCCTCAGTGTCTGAAGTTCATGTCCTCATGAGAGTTGAGGGGAGTACTTTCTGGTCTGTAGCAGAGAAAAGAAAGTTTGGGGCAATGCTGTAAATCCAATCCAGTGGCTGCAGAAGCCAATTTAGCTCCTAAGGATCCTGTCTGTGTACTTTTTCATTAAACTCAAGCATAGCTGGAGTTTTTGCTGCAAACCTCTGAATTTCAAGCTCAGCATGAGTCGGTCCAAAAGTGCTGAAATATTTAAGGGCTTTTTTCACTCAGGAGCTGGATTTATTGACACCAAATGAGCTGTATAATTTTTCATCTAAGAAAACCCTTGTTTGGAGTTGGTAGTGATGATGATGATTGTTTGAAATGAAGCCCTTTGCACTGACTGACCATATCTGCTCTGTTCCATGCTTCTCAAATAAGACACAATCTTCCTTCCACCTCAGGATTCCTCCTCAAAGCCTGTTGCCTTCTAGCCCCCTTGGGTGATACTAATACATTTTAATAGGGACATGGGAGCACACTCACCTCCTCGGTTTGTACTTGGATTTAGTCATCTAGGCCTGTTGCCTTGCAGTCCCACTGCTGAGACATGGCTGGAGGACGGAGGTGATCTGGGAGAACCCACCCTCATGCAAAGGGATCTAACACAGCAGCTGGGCTGGAGGTCTCAGGTTGCAAAATACCTGTGCAGGTGCAGGATGGGTGGTCTCATACCAAGTGGAAAGGGAGTGCTTTGCTTTGCTTTTTTATGAAGAAGGGAAGGTGTCTACTCAGCCCTTTTCTTCCCCCTCAAAAATCAGAGCAATCTTTTTTTTCCCCACTTTTCTCTCTCTCTCCTTTTTTTTTTTTTTTAATAAAACAACATGCATAAACTCACACAATTCACTGTAGTGGTATATATTGCTAAGAGAGGTAGAGGTTTGTTCTGGAAAATATAGGAGCACAAGCTGAGCTCTGACCCTTATATTTACTGCTCAAACCTGCTGCAGCAATCAAAGGTGCCCACCATTCCCCTGCCAGAGGATGTGGACCCCTGAGGCAGAGATTTGGACAAGGTGTTTCTGCCTAAGCTGTGATCTTCTCCATTCCCCAGATGATGATTTACCATCAGCCTTTGCACTGACAACAGAAGTTAACACAGTGAGTGTTTATCCCAGGCAGAGGGGCAAGGGGGCAGACAGCTGGGTTGGTAGGCTGTTAAAGCAAGCTCTGCCAGAGGCTGCCTGTCAAAATGAAGCCCCTCTCCGCCTGTCGAGCTCAACACTTGTTGTTATGATCTGGCCTTAGACTAGGGCTCTGACTTTGCTGTGCTCGAGACTGAAAATTCAGCAGAGTATCAGGTTATTTGCTCAGGGGCTGGCAATTTTAAAGTGAGTGTTAACTAACCTGATGGGTGTATGTGAAGAGCTCTGGCTACATATTTTATTCTATTTACCAGCCCCACTGCAAGCTAGAGCACCGCAAACACCTGGTCTGTAAACCCAGCAAAATCCCAGGGAAGTGCAGGGCCAAATCTCAGCCTCACAGAGACATCCAAACTTGGTCTCTGGATCTGATCATTCTTCGAATAAGCAAGCACATACTTAAGCTACCCAGATCCCTACCACTGTTAAAATGAATGCATGTCTTCCACCGTCAGACAGAGGATTAAGTCCTGTTCAGGTTTAAGGTCACCTCCTCTTCCAGACGGCTTGAAGCCATCTGGTTTTTGTGCCACTGACCTTTGTCAGTCCACATTAATTCACAGAGGCTAGTGAAAGAGCTCAAAGCTTGCTTTCTGCAGAGCCATGAGTCACTGCTGGGAGCTAGATGGGTAATGAAAAAGCTGTTCAGTTTTGTCTTGATTTCCAGATCTTCATGAATAAATCCCCTCTCAAGTCCAATCAGATTGTTGCCTATAAAATTCCCTGCCTATTACTTTGATCCTGTTTGCCTGAATCTGTAATCTCCACAGCACTGCAAGCTGCCACAGGCCCAATTACCAGCTATGGTTTGTGATTTTGCATCATCAACCCTTCCCCCCCCCTACCCCCCCAGCATGCCAACCTCCTTCCTTTGCTTTTCCACATCCTTCTAAACACTTTGGCATCTCTGCAACCTCTGTCCCTGTCTTATAGTAAACCTGTGGGGTTCAGTGTCTCCAGTCCACCCCATCTAAACCAAAACTTTCCAGCGATACACATGCCTGGCTTGCAGAACCTGAGCTATAGCCAAACCTGTCAACAACAGTGGGAGCATGTCTGCCAATACAAAGCACCAACGGCTCATGAAAATGATTGATTGACACTAATTAGAGAGGTTTCTGGATGCATCCTTCTGTCACCAAAGCCTCTGGAAGAAAAGTTGTCTGTCCAGTGGCATGGTTAGGAGGGAATTCAGGACAGACTGCTGGCAGAGGGAGCTTCCCACTGCACATGCCACAGCCCCATGCTGTGTCTCATACCCAGAGCCAGGCAGGGAGGGAGTACACCATTTAAGCCTTTCTCTCGCCTGGAGCCCCAGGGTCGCTGCAGTAGCACAAATGCTTTCAAACTGCTCCAGTCTGATTTGCTGAACTTCAAGGGGTCCTTTGGTATTCACAAAACAAAAACAAAAAGACAAAAACCAAAGTTTCTTCAATTCATTCTGGAAAGTATTTTCTTTCCTGCTTTGTTGGTTATGTGATTGTTTGGTTTACTCTGCTATTTTAAAAGGTCTGTCAGACAGCCACAGAGGAAAAAGATTTCCATGTGACCAGTTCTGTGCTGTGTAGAAAGAATAGTAAATAGTTGTACTAAGCAGTCTGCCAGCTCTCCATAGTGAGGAAGTCAGCTATTTGAGCTGATCTCTCCATCCTTGTGAATAGCATCCCTAGGGATGGAGGATGCTTTTCAAATGAAAAGCTCTCTGCCGGTGGACCTTCAGTTTAGGAAATCCCATTTGGGATGCTTGTGCCTCAACATCTTCTTGCTTCCCCTGAAGTGTTACGCTGGCAAGAGATGGGAGAGACACACTGCTTGGCCGGATCTGCAGAGCCCCATGATTCCAATGCATCAGTGTGGATGAAAGGAGGAAGCTGTCAGAGATACGGATGGGTGGTCAGAAGTCAGGGTCCCCTGGAAGAATGATCTGTGACCTCTGTTATTGGAACAGACATAAATGCAAGGGGCCTTGATTGCATCATTTATAATAAATCGCCAAAATTGACATGAAAATAAATAATGGGAAAAGGTCTAAAAGAGATGGGGAAAGCCAACTTTTTCAGAGCTGACTGTGCTACTACACCCCTTTTCCTTTGCCCCTCTATAACTAGATAGCTCTAAGGAAGATAGCCCAGGGCCAAAGGATGCAGTAGCCCAGATTCTTGTTCCTATCTGGTCTTTGCCCCAATGAGGATAGCTGCTGGACTAGTATTTGGGGATTTTGACCTACAATTTACTTCCAAAATTGAATTACTTTAGTCAAAGGGCTGAGGTCAAAGAATCTCATTATGCATAGTACCCTTATCAGGAGATGGAGCATAATGGTGATTAAAGCATCTAAAAGTCCTTCTCTGTCTCTAATGCTTCTCTACATTTCTGATGCTAGGGTTGCACATGTAACCTTTGCCATCTGCAACATGGACATTAAGGAGAACATGCAGCTCAAACTGCATGTGAACAGACATTTAGGCCTCAGACCGAAGCACACCTGCTGTGCTTCCTCAGACAGCTGGGACCTATGCTTGGATCTCTCCAGTCTTCCTAGGATCTATGAAAACAAGTAAAGGAGAAACATTTACCCAGATTTGAAGTATATGGAGCAAACCACAGCAGTGTCTCTTGTATGTATAGAATTGAGTTGAAGCCAGTTGCATCCACTCTATGGGTGAATGCTTTCAAAACAGCTGTAGACTTGAAAGTAGTGAGGATGTGTCCTTGGGCAATATTTCAATAGCCACAGGTTGTCCAAGGTCTTTTGGTATTGTGACCAGCTGAGCATCAAATGTGCCAAACTCTTCTAGCAAGAGCTTCTTACAGATGGCCAGCCAAGCTGGCAAAAATGGTGTATGTTCAGCAAAATTCAGCATCCCCTTTTTTCTATAGAAATTGCCACCATTTGAAGTATCCACAGCAGCACTGCAGGCCAGACCAGCTGTGTCTGAGTAATTAACTGAAAGTTCAGATGAGGTTTGTTCACAGAATTGAGTCAAATGTGGGTTTCACCACATTTTGAAAAAAATGAAGCTATGCAGAATTTTGACCAACATCCCCTTGAAAGTCCCCCATGTGTAACACAAGAAGGCCTAAGTGATTTACTCTCTGTCATGACCTCAAAGCAAGCATCATGCTGACATTGGCATCTGTGTAAGAATCGAAACAAACTTTGCAAAGGGAGAACAACCCACTTCAGTCAGCTCCATCAAGCATCACAGTGAACTTTCTTGATGTTCGAAAGGACACCACGGCCATAAAGCACCTGTTTAGCATTGCTTTGGATTGCATTATTGCTGCCCTGGAAATACTCTTCAAAAGCAAATAAAACATCTATCACTTCCAGTGTATGTTTCCTTCCAACAGCATGACCAGTTTCCCATTCCTTGTCTTGGCTCTGTTTTGCAGATCTCATGCCAGAGGCATGCCCATCTGAAATCTCTGTTTCCAGTTCTGCAGAGTGAATCACAAGCCTTCAGCTTTTTTTGCTGTTACTGCTTTTTCAGGAGCAGAATACTTTCCATATCCTTGGGTTTTGGTTTTTTTTTTTTTTTGAAACCTCACTAAGTTTAGAAGTGACAGGCAGTGATCCCTGAAGTTTGAAGCAGCAAAACTTCTTGGAGGATGTTCTGCTTGTGGGAATCAGTGACTGCCCTGATGAACAGAACAAGAGTTTGACTGCCTTCCATATAGCAAATATGCACATTGCCAGTTCCTGATCTTGATTACATCTGTATCAACCTGCTTACAATACCACTGGCTGCAATGACAGTGCAAGATGTGGGCCAAGTGCTGTACATTGCACCTGATACCCAACTGCTTCCAACACAAGTGAACAACCTCTGCTTCAAACCCCTGCCCTCTTTCTTTCCCCTCTTCCCCTTGGCAGCCTGTAAGGATGAAAATGGAAAGTTTCTTGCAAAGCTTTTTGCTTGCTTTATTCTAACCTCAACTTCTGGAAGTCTCATTCAGGCTTTCTCCAGCACACTGTCATTCCCCTAGAATCTAAAAGTGGGCTGGTCATGTCAGCAAGTCTGTAGCATGGCCTTTTCTCTCTCTGAGAATGAAAAAAGCAATATTCCACATTCCTCCTCCTCTGGTGAGCAGAGCTGATGCCTGGCCTAGGGTTAATCATAGGGTTAACCAAGTCATGAAAAAATTTTCTGGGAAAATGCAGAAGATTTCTCACTTGGTTGGACTGAGCAATCTTTCTTTTTTAAACTCAGTGTCACAGAGCAGCCAAAGAGATCTCTCTTTCACTGTCGCTCTCTTCTGCTGTGGGTCAGCAACATGATGTGCTTCTCCTTGCAACTTCAGGGCATAGCAGAGTGCTGTAATTTACTCTGGCCCTTTCAGAAAGTCAGCTCAGTTTTCTCTTTGCTCCAGCAGTGGGTTAAGGGAAAGCCAACCAGCAAAACCCAAAACACTTCTGCACTTGCTGTGGCTTGTCAGCCCAGATTGCATGTGCCTTCTCAGACAGGGCAAAAGAGAGGTTCTTTCTGCATCATTTCTGTTTTGGTGGTGGTCAGTATGGTAACGGAGCAGCAACCTGGCTTTCTGCAGCCAGAGTTGTTCTGGCAATTTCTGTCCCAGTAAGAAGCAAATGGCACCTCCACTGGGTCCCTGAGTCCCAGAGGGAGTCACTGACGCTTGAGATGGGCCATATACAAGTGCCACTGATGCCTGTGAGATGCTCATCTCTTTTCCTGGGGGAGATTCCCTTTGGGATAATTGATTACCCTGTAAAAGCTAGTTTTGCACTCTATGTTACAAGAGGTATCCCCTTCTGCTCAACTTTGTCCTCTGAAGTCCATTTACCAGTTCCAATTTTCCCTCTTGCTGGGCAGTTTTGATTTCTGCTGCCCTGATCTGATTCCTGCTCCTTCTCATTCCTCCCCACCTCCATCCATGGCTGCTCCCATCTTCAGAGAGGAGCAGTGCTCCTTCATACCTAGCTGGGCAGCCTGCAAGGCTTTCTGCAAGTTTTAGGAATGACTTTTCAAGTTGTTATTTATTCCCCAAGTCGGTTCGTGTCGCATTCAGGAGGGTGACATTGCCTGTTGCCTTTCACAGCCAGCATCTACACTTTGCTTAAAGTCTGTGTACAGGAAGGGAGCTTTGATGGGTGTGTGAACAGCACTCTGTTAAATTAGCCAGTGCCTGAATGTCGTTGACAATCTCATGTTACTGCTCACATTGCTTTCCACTTCTGCAGTCCATCACATTAATGGGGGAGCAGCCACACTGAATGTCCTGGTGCCAGATTCAGAGTCATGGCTCCTTCTTTGCATCTTCAAGAGGTGCAAAATGTGCCAGATGAGGCAACATTCAGGAATGTCCCAAGATGTGGGTTTCTAGTGTGGGCAAGCAGTGTTTAGCATTGCACCTCTGAACAGTAGATGCAAAGAAGCATGTAGCAGTGCTTACAGGAGCTACTTACCCACCTCCAAGAAAAGAGGAGGAGAAGAAGTCCTGTAACTGTCTTGTAGCTATATTTGGACCAATATCTGAAAGCCCCACTTGGAGGATTGGTGAGCCCATGGTTTTAAGCGAAAGCATATGTAGAAGGGAAGAAAAAGCAAAAGGAGTAGTAACAACACTCAAAATTGTTAATTTCTGCATCCTAACACCTCTAATGATGCAGGGGACTGGTGTGCTCCTCTGAGCTCCAGGCACACAGCACAGCTAACCCAGACACCCTTCACCCCTGTGCACACTGGGGCAAAGTCCCATTGCAGTTTAGAAAATGCTACAGGGAGCTCCTTTCAAAACTTACTTCTTTTTAAATGGCCTTATAATCTGGTAGGAGTTGATCCTTTATATCACTTCTTTCAATTTGCCGTCTGCTCATCAGCTGTTCCTCAAGAGACGAACAGACCCATCTTCATGTCCTGTCCTGACCTTCTAGTGGCTGTGAGGTGTTGCCAAGCAGCTGTCACCTTGCTCAGCAGACAAGGCTCTATTCTCAGGGAGTGGAGGTGGTATCTGTAGACTTCAGGTTACAAAGTACTTCCTAAACTTCTAGGATAAAACCCACTAGAGAAATGTAAAATATTAGTGGTATTTTAAGAAAGTGTGTGGGTGTGTAGACACAATTAATTTTATTTTTATAGGCTTACATGGAATATCACCATCTCCTAGGAAGATGCCTAGATCTATGGAGTGTTGGCATCCCAGAGGAGGGCACTGCTCTGTTCATGTTAACAGAAAATGCCATTGAAATTAACAGTGCAAGAACACTGTTGTGGTCAGGCTGTGTCAACCAGATAAATTATCGTACGTGTGAGAGGCAGCAGGCTCTAGGAATTGCTCCATCCTTCCCTGGCTGAAAGAGCTCTTTCTTCCTTGTTAAATTCACACAGTAACAGTTGTAAGGGTTTTTTGTCATGTTAGTCCCCCAAGATCAGAGAAGAACTGATGTGACTTGGAAATACACTGTGTAGGTTTAAGCAGCAGAGGGTATGTGTGCTTGCACATGTGAAGGCAGTGTCTGCTCTCACGTCATGTATTGTTATTGACACGCAGCACCTTAATGGCTATAATGTCAATGGGCACTTTGGGACCTTTACTTGTGGATTATTAATGCATTAGGCCAGAGTTTTTATGGGTTATTGTGTCAAGAGCAGAGGGAGTGGATGCCTGCAGTATATGGGCAGAATTAGGATATTTTTTAATCAGAGCTATGGTATACGCAGGGATTGCTGCACCTTAGAAATCTTGTTTACTGCTCTATCACACCTGCTCTCAGCAAGTGGGACCTCACTGCAGTTTAGAGGACAGCATGGAAAACATGACACCATCAGAGAGGAAAAGGGACAGTCCAGGGAAAGGAAGAGATCCTTGCTACAGTAGCTAGGCAATTGTGTATTGCTGTCCCAGGCTGTGGGGAGATTATTTCCTGGCACTAGCCACTGATGCCCTGAAACATGATGATTAATAGGCTCTTTATTTTAATGTTAGTAACGGCAGGTGCTGTTTTTATTTATATAAATGTGTGCTGCTCTCCTCACTGTTGGCTCAGCCCAGGACAAATCCTCCCATGGGGTTTCGGGAAGCAAAACTTTCTCACGCTGCCTCCCTGCCTGAGAGCAAATGTCACAGCACAGACCTGAATGCAAGCGTGTGGGGTGTCCCCAAAGTCTTTGAAGGTGATGGAAACCGCAGTGCTGTTCAGGGGCTAGATATTGTCATTTAATGGGCCTTTTTGAACACATCATATTTTGCAGGGCAAAGTGATGCGGATGTAACAAGACTCCACTGATCTTTTCTGGGTAAATAGGATGTGCGTACTTGCCAAAGCCCCATTTGATAAGACATAGTGTTTAAATCTATAGATGAAGTGGAAAGGGCAGTATAACATGTTCAGACACCCTGAATGAAGCCCTGGCTACTGTGCTTGAGTAGCAGGGGAAGAAGGGGAGATCCTGAGAGCAGTGTGACAAGAGCAAGGACACGTATGACATTGTACAGTTGAAATGTCCTCCCTGATGTTTTAGCAATGCAGTCGCTGCCAGGTCAGGCAGCTAGAAGCAGTGAATGAAGGGCTCTTAACAACAGCTCTGGGTTCATTTCTGGCAGGAATTGCCATCTTTCTTGTAATCACTACTGCTCCATTACATAGAAATCTGGAGAAATTATCCTCACAAGCAAACTAGCTATTGGGCAATAATCAACCAGCAATAGAAACAAAACCCGTACCACAGGCTTTCCTTCCAGACATTAGCTCTAATATTTGGGCTGCAATGGCATGAAGCAAGAAAAGAGAGGCACGGAGGGCCTGAACCCAGGAGGATGCTGGTTCTCCAAAAAGCTGAAGGGCAAGAAATGACACTGACCCATGAGGGAAGTTTATTTGCAGACTGCTGTCATTGCACTTAAGGCCCATGTCTTTCATTTTCTCAACTTCTCATTCTCTCAACTTCATATCTGAAGGAGGCAAAGAAATCATCTGATTTTCCCGACAATGCTGAATACAGTTTGACTTTTCATCATGTCCTATCTGGGCCATGGAAAGGCCCCTGCCTTTGTTGTGTGACGACACAGAAATTACCGAGTAATTACAGGATTATGCGGCACCCTGTAAATTAAATGTTACCTCTTTACCTTTTATAGAACAAAAAATAACCATGTAATTACCTAGTGAATTAAGCTGTTAAGGTCTCATGGTAATTATACATGGAGTCAAAAGCTCTGAGTTCTTCTAGTAGTTACAAGTAAAGAATTATCTTTCATTTTTAAACATATGTTGCAGTTGGATCCCAAAGCATGAACATTTCCATTTTAATAACACTATGGCCTGCCCAAATGAGAAGAGGCATATGTCTCCCATCTGAGTGTGCAAATAGAGTGAACATGTATATATAAAATAGATTGAACATATGCAAAACTGACCCGGGTTCATACCAGAAAAATTGTATGGATTGAATTGAAATGGAATACCAACATAGGTAAAACATGAGTCGTTCACAGAATCACACAATTGTCACAGTTGGAAAAGACCACCAAGATCACTGCATCCAACCATCAACAAAACAAAACAAAACACCCAAAACCAACAACAAAACAACAACAACAAAAAGAAACAAACCAAACAAAACACACAAATAAAACACCTCACCATTCCAGGAGATCATGTCCTAAAGTGCCTCACCTACAAAATTTTTTAATACCTCCAGGGATGGTGACTATACCACCTCCCTGGGCAGCCCATTCCATCACCTGACTACTCTTTCAGTAAAGAAATTCTTCTGAATATCCAGTCTAAACCTCCTTGGTGCAACTTTAGGCCATTTCCTCTAGTCCTGTCATTATTTACTTAAGAGGCCTCACCCACCTCACTGCACCCTCCTTTCAGGTAGTTGTAGAGAGTGATAAGTTCTCCCCTCAGCCTTTCTTCTGCAGACTAAACAACCCCAATTCCCTCAGCCTCTCTTCACAGGACTTGTTCTACAGATACTTCAGCAGCTTTGTTGCCCTTCTCTGAACTCTCTCCAGCAACTCAGTGTCTTTCTTGTGGTGAGGGGCCCAGAACTGAACACAGTACTCAAGGTGTGGCCTCACCAGTGGCACATACAGGGGTATGATCACTTCCCTTCAATGATGGATGATAAAATTTAATTTAATGTTTAGTTTCCTAGCACTGGAACTTGTTTTTACAGGAAGCAAGTCATCATGATGCTATTTTTAATATACATGTGTTTATATTTTGAAAATAGATAATCAAACCTCCATCAGGAAGCTCTCTCCCTAAATAGAGTCTCAGGACTTGCTGCATGTAGGTGGGTTTTGCCATGCGCCAGCAAGGAGGGGATGTCTGTGCTGTCAGGAGACCCCCATGAAACCAAACACATTGATACTGTGAGCTTGGTGGATAGTCCTGGCTCAAGTGAAGAGACTTTGCCATTGTCTTACAGCAGTAATAGGACAGAGCTCCCAGGTGTGTTGGCTTGGGACCCAGACTCTCCAGAGTAGCTAAGGAGAGATGTTGCACCAAAATGCTGCCAAAGGAGAGGGGCTAGAGAGGAACAAGGTTTTGCTGTGTTGTGGCAGAGCTCAGTCCTGTCGAGGCTGCTGCTGCAGGAAAACTTTTCTCTGCTTAAAAAGTGTTCCAGAGATCTGGGTTGCTGCAGCAGCAGCTGAACATGGAAAAGCTATAATATGACCAGACACCATCCAGCCTGCTTTGACCAAACCAGAAGGAGTGGAAATCTCCAAGGCACAACACAAGCAGAAAAGAGCCATTGGACCAGTGACTGCAGGTGGTAAAAGGCATGGTCAGATTTCCATTGGCCACATAGGAATTCCTACTCTTGTTCTGTATATCTTCTGCTCTGGTCTGAGATGGCTAAAAACATCCTTTTGTTATTTTAAGATATGCATGTGTTTTTTCTTTAAATTGTTCTGCTTAACTTTTTTCTTGTCTAATTTTTAACCAGACAAAAGCAGTCCAAAGTGTTTCAGGTTTTCATCTCCTTTCTTTAGCATTTCTACTTCCAGGTTTTTAGGAACATGTTTCAAAAAAAAAAAAAAAAAAGCAATGAACTATAATGTTGAAATAATAACTAGCTTCAATGTCCTTTCAGATTGAAAATAAACATTTTCATAGGTCACAAAACCAGATTATTTTTCTCTTAAAAATTTGTCTCCCCTAAATCTGAAAAATGGGATGTTACAATATGCTTAACACTGTCTGAGAGGTGCAGTACATTCACCTCAAGTGCTTCAAAGAGGTATTACATGCACTTACTAGCTAATTTTATAACTTGCTTTGAAATATGTAGTATGTTATATAAGTGCTCACAGAACCAGGATAGTGAGATGGGTTTTTCTTTTAATGAAGCTTAGCACTGACATTTTAACTATTAATATTGTGTCTGCCATTTCTGTCACAGACCTCTTTCACCTACAAGTCATCCCTAGTCCAAACAGTAATTGCTCCAGGTACAAAGTGAATTGATGTAATTATTTTCTGATCATTTTATTTTGCATTTTTTATCATTTTGATTTCAATATGATCAGCAGTTGTCTGTAGCACCATGTTTCATAGTGTTTAAATCTGGCAGTAATGTTGCAGGCTGAATGCAGCAACGTGCATTTACTTCAAAGAGTCATTTCTATCCCTTGGTGAGCAGGTTGTCCTTCCCATAAAGATGCAGAGGTGTTTTGGTGCAAACGAGGTTTTTTACATATGTTTGTTGCATTATTTTTTTTCTCCTTATGTCCATCAGTTTTACCACTTTGTAGTTGCTATCTGGTGAATATTAAAATGCATCCTTTGGGATTAGATCAGAAAAACAGGGGTGGGAAATCGCGCTCCATCTCATTCCTAGTCTCTTGCGTAACATCCCTTCATCCTGACACAGATTACTGCTAGCATTGTACTCACCCAGTTCCTCTGCTTTAATAGCCTTACGTCTCATTCGAAGTGAGATCAAAGAGAGAAAAGTACCAAAGGGCTTACATTCAATTAACAGGAAAGGGGCAGGCTTTATACGTGCTCAGCAGAAGCTCTGATTGCAACAAACTGCTGACTGCATATCATGTTCTATCGCTATCAGCATGTGTAATACTAGCGCTTTCCCTGCCATGCTGAAAGGTGGTCTGGAGAGGCAAATGTCATTTTTATGCTCTTCCTGGCTGTGTCAGGATGGGGAAAGCTGGAGAAGTCCATGCCCCTTTGCAGGGATGCTCAGGAAGAGAGGGTGTGCTTTTTTTTTTTTTTTTTCGGTCTTCTCAGAGCTGCAGACTGGAAACTGTCAGCCCTTGACTGATGCATTGGAAAACTTGAATCTTGAATGATGAGTGATTTTCCACTGCTCTCTTATGCAGATCTTGGAGTTAAAGGCTTAGTCTACAGCAGTCAGGAGTCCTAGGACAAAAGCTGAGACTTCTGAATGTTTCTGTAAATTTAGAGTGTATCAGAATGAAATAAAGCCCCTCTCATTCCTCAGAATAAACTGTCTACTTTTCCCCTTCCCTGGGTAGTTGTGGCATTAGGAAAAACTGAAAAGCTAGATGTATGAGAGATAGGCTGTGATTAGAAGGCATGAGGCCAGCCACTGCCTTGGAAGGCATGAAACTGGGAAGATGAGAGACAACTCACTATGGCAGCCTGGTTTTACAATTTTTCCATTTCTCCTCATGAAAGTTAGAAGGCAAAATTGCATAACCAGGAACTGGATCATAAGCATGGGGGGAAAATTAAGAGTATAAAAAAAGTGTGAGAACGGATCAAGTGGATTTTATTTTTTGAGCACTGCTGAAGTGAAAGAGAGCATCCCATCCACTACACCCTCAGTGCTCATTGCTGTTAACTTCAGTTATGTCAAAACCTCACATTTTCCAGGGTTCCACATGTGAAGCTTGGAAAAGATGTAAGTCTCTAGTTTTGTGTTTGTGGATTTTTTTTTTAGTATTACTTTTTAGAGCTCTGAGACAGCATGGATCCCTATTTGTATTAAACCACTCTCTCTACTGAGCTGATTGCTGAGATAACCTGCAGCCAGAGATGTCTGAACTTAGGTGACCTGGTTACATCGGTGTACAGCCCTGTTTTGCATTCTCTTCCATTTATTTCTAATGCAAACCTTGCAGAGCAGGAAGCTCCTCACACACACACACAAAATATCTGTTCCTAGGGATTCAGTACATGCTCTTGCCAGGAATATTCTCTACTCCTTTAACCTTTTAAAATTTTCTGCATTACTTTGGGAGATGACCACTCCACGCGTTGCTCACAGGTTAACAGTGCTATAAAGAGCACAGCTGGTCAGTGGAATCAGGAAACACTGAAAAGGTCAAAGCATGTAAGTACTGCAGTTGTTTCCCTCTAAATGAGCATAGCCTGTGACCTTCACTTAACCCTTACTATAAATGATTGCAAATTAAGTTGGGCAACTTAGCCTGAACTCTAAAATTCTAAATGAATCGAAAGATGAAACTACATCAAACATCTTTCCATCAATGTCAGGCAATGTTCTCTAACATGCATATACCAGATAGACATTTCTGTCTGTGAGCCTTATTTACCCACTAAGATGTATTTGAACAAAGCCCCATTAACTTCACCAGTGCTGAATGACATGCATGCATTTGTACCATAATGTAGTTGTCCTCTTGAACAAAGGCATATGTGACTGGGGATCATTTCTACAAGGTGCTTTTTAATCTTCTTGGCTTATATAGGACTTACAGGCATAATATATGGTGTTTATGTAGCAGTGAAAGCAAGTATTTCAGCACCATAAATCCATCACTTGTTTTCCATCAGCCAATTGTCTGTGCACTGGTGCTCGTGTCAAAGTTTCCTTTGCAGGGCAATATCCAGTCTCATTGGGCTCTAGGGACCAAATGCCCTCCAGTGATTAAATATAAAGACAAAACAGAAGGGCTCTGCAGCAAAGCATCCTAGGACACTCTCTGAGCTTCTTGACCTCCTTCATATGTTGACACCAGAGCAAAAACTGTGGTGGGGACAAATGATCTTCAGGGACACTTATGTATGGGGTCCTCTGTGGAGCCCCAACTTCTGAGCAATCACCTGTGCCCAGGAGCAGCAGAACCAGTGACACGTGTGGCAAAGGGATGATTCCCTCAGCTAAACCTTGAGTATTCTTTAGTGAATACTTCAATGAAAAGGTAGGAGCCCTGAATTAGATGCGGATTTGCACAACACTGTCAGCTCTTCTTATTGGTGTTCTTCAGCTGTGGCCTTTATTCCTTTTAATTCTCTGCATACATACCTAGCCCTTTTTTTATTCCACAGCATCAAAGGTGAAAGTAAAACCACTTACTGAACTGCAAAACCAAGAATTTATTTTTTCTCACCCACATAAATCTATATCCCAATAACAGGAGATACAGCAAAGAGACACCTTCACAGAAACACCCCACAAAACAAGTTCTAAACTCCAGTAAGAACCCAATTCTTCATTAATTCAGTTGACATTGAGACAGGGCAGTAGTGGTGTGGAAATTATATGTCTTGTGAGCAGTTCAGATGTGTTCAATGCCATGGTCAAGAAATGGCTGCTCAGTGTCTCATTTACTGGCCAAGAGGATACTCTACTTTCTGAATTCCCATGGAGATGGCCTGATTTCCATAGCAACTCAAATCTCTCTCTTGCCTTTCCTTTTAACAGGTAGAAACACATTTATATCCTGAAAATGCTAGATGGTTCTGAGTATTATTGTAGTTCTGGGTGCTAGTACACTTTCTGGACAATGTGGAAATACAGACACCTTATTTATATTTTTGTATCCACCTTTAGAACTGGTGGGAACATTATCTTCCATCTGTTCTTAAGATTTGTTGTGATTGAGCATGAAGTTTTCTCTTTTGATTTCTTTCTTCTCTTATTCTTTACCATTGTTCCAATTTTCTATTGGACAACCTGCAATGCAGGGTGATGACTATTGAAGAAAGCTCTTGGGGAAAAGAGAGCATTGATAATACCAGCTAACATCAGTACCCAAAAGGCATGGGATATATTTCTGGAGAGAGAGGTTGGTGTAATCTCTGCCCCAAAAATGGATTCAAAATTCATGCTTATAATTCAGTATGTCAAATAGGAGATCATGTCAGCAATAAGTATATACATTATTTGTCACCTGTTTGTTGAGGCTTTTAATGGTTTCAGGTTTTGATTTTAAATGCTAACTCAGTATTAGCATTTTTAGGGCATTTTTAGTGTTTGGGGCTGTCCTTCCTCAAGTGCATCTCCACTACTTCTCCTTTTTAGACTACAGCTGAACAAGTACAAAGAATCAAACCAATCCACAAGAAAATGGTTTAACTGGGGAGTTTCATATAGCCATTGTGAAGGATTCTTAGGGAATAAAAGAGCAAACCATTTCCCCAAGGACCTGCTGAGGACACATTCAGGACAGAGAGTCGTGGAAATAGCTGGAAAATAGCTGTAAATAGTCTGG
This sequence comes from Megaceryle maxima, assembly GCA_024605025.1. NCBI lineage: Eukaryota > Metazoa > Chordata > Aves > Coraciiformes > Cerylidae > Megaceryle > Megaceryle maxima. Next base: position 118,601 of record JANHGN010021567.1, on the reverse strand, counting down.
AAAGCACCAATTTTATGACAGCTTGGACTGCCTCAATGACTGATACAAGAGCTCCTGCATGGAAATGACACAATCAAAGGAAGGGCAGCAGGAGGTGACAAATACATAACCCATGTCTGCTAGGATAGCTGAAGTTCATGAAAGGTATTCCTGTCAAGTGAAGCCATTTGGTAATCCAGGAAGAAAAGCAAAACCCACGAGGTGCAGAGAAAATGAGCAGGGCTGTTACAGAGGTAATGCCCCTTTAGCCCTGAATCACAGGAATGTGGTACCTGCACTGAGGTTGAATTTCACCAATATCCCTTTCATATGGCAGCGTGGCCCACACCCAACCTTCTTGTGCTTCAGTGCCTCCTATCCCTGAGCACTCACAGCCGTCTTTCCCCTGAACTGGCAATTAAATAGCCGTGGTAGTCTGAGATGCCAGAGAGCATTCTGAGGTCCTGACAGCACTTTGCCAATTTACTGACCTCGGTTATGTTCCAAACTGTGCGAGGTTACACCTGAAATCAGCCTAAAAAAGTGGCTGGTTTTCCTGTGACCCCCAGTCTGACCTTACATCTGAGTTTACATTTTAAAATCTCACCATGAGCTGCTGGCTGACATCCACCCTCTCCTGCATCTCCTGGGAGGCTGTTTGGTTGCTGTCATCTCCCCTCCATTTTGCAGCCCCAATTGTCCACAGACCCTCACTCACTGCCCAGCCATGCAACACAGGGCTTTCCTTGGCTCTCCACCATGAAAGCATCCTTCTCCTCCCTGCCTTCCTCTCCTCTCCTCCTCCCCAGCTAATGCTGAAAGCCTTGGATGAAAGCATAACAAATTGAAATAAATGAGAGCACAGGAAGAAAGGGGGAGGTTGTAGGGGGAGGTGAGGAGCGAGATCCCAGGGTCCTGTCACTTCAGCTGTCTCCAGGGCTGTGGGGAGAGAAGGGGAGGGTGATGATGAGGCCAGGGCTAGAGGAAAGCCTGGTCCTGGGTGGTGTTGGGAGCTTTATCGCCTGTGACCTTCAGAGCACTTAACGCTGATGAGGAACATTCAGATGATCACATTAAGGTTGTTGTAGAGATAGGAGGGGCACGTGTGTGGGGAAGTAAGGGGAGAGCAGTGCAGGGACTGCTGCTTCTGCTTGCTTGCCACCGGGAAGGGGATTGCAAAGACAAAGGTTCAGGGCTTGGTTGGGGCACCACAGCATCTGTGGCTCCCCCTGAGCACCCCGGGAAGCAACCTAAGGAAACACATCCTTTGGGCTTTTCGGATGGATGCCCGTAGAGGGCACTGATTTGTCAACAAATCTTAGAGAAAAGAGGCGTTTGGGTAAGAAAGAGACACGAACTGCCCAGGCATCCTCCTGTGTTTCCTGTAGGCGAGTTACTTCTGTATTAGTGATGGACTGCTTCTTTTTTTACTTCCCCTGTCTCCCTTGAAAATGCAAACATCGGTGGGAGAGGTGGCTTCCCCTTCCCATTTGCTAGAGGAGCAGATGGCTCCACAGATGATTCCTCCTTGCTTCCCTCTGTCAGTAAAAGATATGTAGCCTAGCTCTGAGAATACCATTTCTTGGCAAAGATGTCCCTGAAAAATAGCAGGGAATTTCCCCACACTGTACTTTCATGCTTCTCTATCCTCTTTTTTTTTTTTTTTTTTTTCCCTTTCCCTTTAATTCTACCGATAGCAGCAAGGTGCATAGCTGCAGCTGGGCTTAGCTGCTTAGGAGATGTGTGGTGCTCCGAGGATGCTGCCAGTAGCCTGACCCCAGGGGAAACCCTGGGGAAAGGCTGCAGACTCGTGTCCTTCACCAGGTCCCGAAGCAGTTCAAACGAGCTCTGCCCTCTGCCCAAGGGGCAGCATCCACCTTCCTCGGGGCTGGCAAAGCAAACCTTTCAGGTCAGATCAGTGATTGAAATCCAAGTTCACCATGGGGCTGCAGCCTGTGTGCACGGGGGTCTGGTAGAGAGGACAAAAACCCCTTGCTGCCCTCCTTTCCCTAGTGGCTCTGCTTCCCCTACTCCCAGCTAATCCCCCTCCTCCCTGGGCAAGACCAGCAGGGAGGAGGCCCATTAACAGCAGCTCTGCTGCAATGTCTCTTTAAAGGAAATGTCAGGAATAAAGATTTACCTGCAGGTTTAGGAAGACAATTATTGTATGTTAATTAAATATGAAATGACACTTAAGAGCATATCCATTGCCTTAACAGCGACTCTCTGTAATAATAATAATACTTAGCACTTACATAGCTCTCTCCATCTACACTATGCTTCACAAACATTAACTAATGAATCCTCACAGCCTCCGTGTGAAGCTAAAGAGGTTGCTGGTATGATGAGGAGGGGGAAGAGAAGATGTATCAGGGGAATAACCTCTTCTTGGCCTGCTACTGCTGCTGTTTCTCAGGTTGCTGTGATTTCCATTCTTCCTCTTTTCTGTCAGCCTTCCCCTAACTGTGCTTCAGTGTAGCACCATGTGATGGGCAAGTCCCAAGAAGGTGGTGAAGAAGGACATCAACAGTACAGTGAGGTGGTACCTATGGTCACCACTGAAGCAGGCACTTCAGTGCAGCAGAAGCACTGGGCTCAGAGTCCCTGTGGCATGGCAGCAAGTCCATAGCACCCAAAAGCGCCTCCTGTCCCATTCCCTTTTCCTCGGGGCTCAATGGGGGAGCCTGAGTGGATTTGCCTGAAGCTGTCATGGTTTGAATGTGGGCATGAGAAACAAGGTTGTTGCTTGGACATCTGTGAAATGCAGAAGTCCAGTACTAGGACTGAAATAGTCCGGAGTTTTGCAAATCACTTCTGGTGAAGCCATGCTTTGCCTTCAAGACTTACTGGGGAAGCCAAGAAGCCCCTCCTGAGTCTACTTCACTTCACCAGAATGGGATTTTAGATCTGAAAGACCACTTTTCCTGGCCAGGGTACTTCTGTAGGACTCAACTGCCTCCTGGCAGCTGTGCTTCATTCACCCTTTCTAATCTCCCTCCATGATGACTCATCCTTTGCGACCATTGCTTGACCCAGAAGGGATGACAGATGCTACACTAAGTCTGTTTCCTAACATATTTACACTTTCTTCACTGCAACTGCCTGTGATTGTACAATGTCTTTGCTGGAAGAGTCACAAGAGAGATAAGAAAAAAGCTTTGTTTCTCTCCATGAGAACAAGAAATGGACCTGATTCTACAGAAATCCCAGAACCATGCTCTGCCCTCCATTGGCAGCATTCTTTTTCCAGCTCTGCCTCTGCTCTGGCGTTTAGGCAGCAAAGTCCAGATTTGCCTATTTTTCTAAGCTTTTTACCTGGAAGCATTGAAGGGGCACTAGGTCCATGTCCATCCCCTCTTCTACATCTGGGCTGTCTCATCCTAACCAGGAGAACATAGGAAGGGGGGGAAGATGGGAGCAACGGGTCAGGTCTGTTAGGAGAGAGGAAAGTGATTGTCCATCCCTTTTCAGGGAAGGTTTTTTTTCACAATCTGCTTCCAGATTTTTTTTTTTTCCTCTTAAAAAGTTAATAAATATTCAAAACATACTTGCTTAAATTAACAGCTATAGAGTTAGGTTAAAAGCTATACAGCTGCAGCACCTACAAAGCCAATGCCTGTGTGTATTCACTAAGCAGTTGTCAAACTGCATTGCTAGTAACATTTAGGGTTGGTTTGGAAGAAGGTCTCAAGGATACACTCTACAAAACACTGTATTGGCCAAGGGGGAGAAAAAGACAATGTGACCTAGAAAATCTTGTCATCTTCTAAGCTGTTTGATTCTGCTGTTACTTATTTAGCACTATAACCCCACCAGATCCATTTCCAAGTCATTGAGGGTTGTTTTTGTCTTCAAGAAAGGTCTCAAGCAAGCCTCCAACTTTGAACACGCTAATATTTTCAGACATAATCCTGTCAGCACCAGTGATTTCAGCTGTGTTCTCAGCTAACTCACTGGTGGGCTTCTTGGGGTTGCATTTAGATATGAAAATGTCACATGGTGCTTTCTGTAGCTTGGTGCAACATCAAAGGTTGCCACCGATGTCAAAGAGAATCTGGATCTTTCTCCATAGATGACAGTTATCTTGGCTTTATGTATTGAAGAGCCCATTTAGTGTATGAGAACTCACCTATCCATCCCTAAAGGTTACAGGCTGATAGAAGCCGATGTCAAGTAATTCATTTATGCCTCAGTCTTTCCTGTTTCAAAAATTGCCTTCCCCCTGCTTTTGACTTTGTTTTGTAAATGCAGCTTCTGACTTCAAGGCTTTTGGAAGTTGAGGTGCTACCAGCAATTCTGGCACCCTGCTTTAGCCACAGGCAGGTGACAAAGTCAGGTGTGGTTTAGCTCAGGTCTCCAGCAGCAGGATTGCTTTGTTGATTCCTTGTGAGCGGCTTCCACATACGGCATGACTCTGTGGGACCCCCGCCCCATGCACAGAGGGGAATTGCATGGTGTGTACCTGCTTACTTGCACCTGCACAGTAGCGGGAGCAAAATGCACTGGATCCATCTCACCCCAGGCTCATCCTTCAAAGCCCAGGAGACTTCATCAGCCTTGGGCCAGAGCTGGAAGCAGCCACTCTCCTGCCACCATCCTCCCACCACCCACAAGGTCTGGAGCTGGGATCTTTCTCCTCCTTCACAAGTTAACAAATTGGCCGTTCCCTGAGAGCGGATAATTTCTTCTTAATGGTAGCCATTTCTCAGCACGTACTTTGGCTGCCAGCTTTTGAAGGTAATTGCGTTGTTATTTAGGAAAGTCAAAGGTGCATTCTTCCAGAGAGGCTCTGGCTGCGAGCAGGCTTGCAGAGGGCTGGCCGGGAGATGGCTTTTGCTCGCTCTCGTTACAGCAAGGTGTCACTGCAGGCAGCCAGCAGACAGGGATAGATGTACATCTCCCTCCTCACTCCCCGCTCTTTTCCTCCCCAGAGAAGAATCAGTAAGAAGCTGTTTGCTGAAAAATAAAGATGGGCATTCCAGTGCTGAAAATACACTACACAGAATGTTCCTTTTTCTGATAAGAAAGTGATGTCACAAATGACCTTATTAAAAAAAGGTAAAATGCTTGTTTACTTAAAGCACTTGTTCAAAGAGAGCAAGGAAAAATGTGGCTTTAGGATATTTTTCTTTCTCCTTTCTCTTTCCTCCTAAATGAGATTGAAATACAGTTTCACATTTGCAAGGCCCAATGCCCTTTCTGCCAAGAAATGCATTGACAGTCCAATCAACAGACATGTTCTGGTTACAGGAATCAGGCATCAGTCAAATGCTTGAAAGCCAGATCCAGCAAATGCAGCAGATAATAGTATTGAAAACAGCCAGTGGGGGAGATGAAAAAGTAATTGGAGTATAGGTAAGAGCTGGTATGAGCAGGATGGATCAGTGTATTGCTGACACGAGGAAGGGAGGAGGCAGAGGGGGAGAGCTAATGAGAGGGGTAATTCTAATGATAGAAGTAGTTCAATGTGTCAGGCTTTTGTTTTTCAAGGGCCGAGAGGAGGATTTATTTGTGCAGAGGCAACTCAGCCTATGGGATTTTATGTGCCACCTACACTGTAAGTCCCCGCTAGCTTGCAGAGCTGGTTCAGCCCTGGGATTTTGCAGGGTAGATCCACAGTAAAAGGCTAGGTGGCATCAACAGGGAGGACTGCAGAGCTGGACTGGCCATGAAAGTGCTGGAGAGGATGTGGTGGTGGTTTGCAAGGGGATCAGAGTGGTGTTAGCAGACTGAGCAGCACAGGAAGACAGGCTTTTGTGGCAGCCCCAAGCAGACAGGGATACAAGCACCCCACGGGGACTCGTTACTGTGAGCAAGACAGCACTGGGCTCTGCGTGCTTATGGGCTGCATCACTAAACACAGTCATTTCAATCTTGGCAAGCCCTAAAATTTGCTGATTTCATCCCAAATGTAAAAATCTAGAGAAGACGGGAGTTAAAGAGAACAGAATAGAATTTGATTGTATGGACTATATCTCCTAATTTATTCCAGAGACCTCACTAGTAAAATACCCAGACTCTGATTAGAGCGGTGAGCGCAAGAGAATTACTCACTTCCTATGGGTAACATGACGAGCAAATTACCTGAATTTCTTGTAAAACTATAATCCTCTTTTGGGACTCAGCACTATGGAAATTGCAGAAAGGGGCTGTTGATCTCATACACTGCAGTGTGCACTCCCTCAAACTGAAGCTTGAGTAGGTTCACCCTTTGTATGTCATTCTGTCCTGTATGGATTATTTTTGCCTCTCTTTAGATACATCTTCTCTGTCCCACTGCCCTGAGCACTTAGCTCTGTTTTCTTGCCTGGTCTAGGAGGGGCCGTTTCCAGGAGCTGCTCCGTTGTGGGCTGTACTGCATCAGAGGTGGCATGGAGAAGGGGGCAGTGGGATTGGCAGGGGAAGAATGGAACACTCTGTAAAGATGGCACAAAATATTCCAAAATAATTCAGATCCAACTTGAGCAAGTGATAAATGAGAGCAGCATGTCAGTGACAGGTCAATCAAATATTTATTCAACTTCATCCATTAACATTGCAGCAGCAGAAGGGAAGCAATGATGTCAGGGTGCTCCTTGAGCTGCAAGGGGCAGGCATGCCAATCAGCTTCCCCAGAATCTTCAGGCATGTGTGTAACTTTTATCTTGTTCTGGAGGGGGCTGTGACAGACAAGGTAGTGGAAGAGCCAAAAAGAGGTTGGGATTATGCAGCACCGTATTTTAGAATATATTGCCCTGATCTCCTTGGGTGGATTAACGCATTTGCATACTGGTGAAGAGATACTTGTACCAAAATGATGGGAAAGCTGAGTAATGTGTGTAGGTATATACATATGTGGGTGTACACACTGGGAAAGGGCATCGGGTTTTGCAATTCTCTGGAAAAACAGTTGCTACAATCAGTGAAATGCCAGAAAAGGTTAAACCACCACAGCCAAGAAACCTTAAGGGGAGAGCAGAGTGGGACTGGAAAGCCTATTTTTGGGATCACATGACATAATTTGATTAATATTTTAGGAAGCAGTTATCATATGCTAAGAAAATGAAGGATTATTAGTAGCATCCTAATGTGCCTGCTTTCAGGGTTTTAACAAGGGGATCCCATCCAAATTTCTCCCCCTTCATCTTCGATCCATCCCATAAGACAAGGTGCAGAAGTGACACATGGATGCACTGGAAGGTGCAAAGGGCTGTGGGGAAGGTATTGATTTGATTTCAGTACTTAACTGGAAGTGCCACAGTGCAGCCTGTGCTGAGGCAGAAAGCAGTGGCACACTGCAGACATGTGCAGAGAAAGCAGTGTTTAGCTGGAACCATCTCCATGATGCTCCCAGACACTAGCAAAGCAATGTGACAGCAGGCTGGTGAGGAGGGCTACCCTGGTCTCCAAGTGGTTAAATAAAAGCTTGACTTAAAGCAAGGGAAGGATTGCACTGACTCTTTGGACTGCTGATGAGATCTATGTGCCTGTTCACATCCTACATCCCTTCTCAGAATTCACCAAGAACTGAGTTCCTGTGAATTCAGGAGGTATCTGGAAAGGGGAATGAGTTCTTTTTTTTCTTCATTCACTGATCTCCTGACAAAGTTTCATTCATCTGGCCTGGGAGCAGTAGGGATGCCATGTGTCAGAGGCAACCAGTCAGTCAGGGGGATGAGGCAGGGCCCAGCATTCACCAACAGCCCATTTGCTGAAAACTGATGATCCAAAGTTGCATGGGGAATTTGTATGAATGGAAGAAAAGACAGCCAGTAATTGGGATCGGTAGGTGAAGTGTCAACAAACAGAAGAAAGGGATACTTCGGTGACAGTGATAAATGTTAGGAGCTTTTGGTCTCATCTGGAGGAGCAAATTGGAGCAAAGACTTTGTAAGAGAAGGAAGGAATAAAAAGGCAGTGGTCTGATGGATGTTATGGTGGAAAAAAGCTCAGAAAACAAAAATTCAGCTGAGTTTTTAGGGGGATGATCAGAGACAAGTCACACAGGTCATTCCCCAAGGCTGAGAGGGTCGTAATTTTTCACACCCTCAGGAAAAAGGCAGCAGCCTGTAAAATCTACTTTACAGCCCCTCCATCCCTGCACTGGGTCACCTCTAAGCCCACCCTAGTCTTCTGCTGGTGGAAAGTATCATGACTTGCTGCAGTCCAGAAAGCTACCCCACCCTGCAGCACCTGAAGAGCAAACCCTCTTCTAAGATTTCACTGCTCCAGTCCAACACTGGCAATTCACAGGTTGCCTCACCTTACACAGCCAGCCTCAAACACTATCCTACCTTTCTGCCATATGGTAGCTCTGCATCACCCATAGCATCGTGCTTGGTGGCACATGGAGTCACCAGGCACTCATCCCTGGAGACTGGGCTGCCCCCATGCTGAACACTGCACCTGCAGCTGCAAAGCCCTTAGGAGCAGCCGTGGGGGTCTCCTGGTTGAGAGGCACAGATGTGAAAGTCTGTGCCTTTGCAGGGATCCAGAAGCCCTGGAGCTCCCAGCTGGGCATCTGGGGCTAAATAACAAGGCAGCCCTGCATGCATGGGCTCTCAGCAGGCACTGGCACATTGACCACTCAGGACATATTTATTTTTGTCAGCCAGCCTGGCAGATATAACATAGGGAGGAATTTGCCTACAAACCAAGTATGTGCAATAACAAGATGCCATTTCCAGAGTTATTTCTCTGACCCTCACCAGCGTTTCAAAACACATCTCAAATGCAATTGGCACCTCTGTGCTGCCAATTTTAGAAACGTTTTGCTTTGGAGGAAGGACTGGAGCACAGAGGTGATTATCTCTCCCTTCCTGGCAGCTTCAGGAGTTGTGTGACTTGCAGGGAATGTCAGAGATGAACAGCATGTAAAAGAGCTTCAGCAAACACTCTTTCTCAGAGCATTGGGACTTGCCTCTGTCCTGCTTGTTTAGACTGTGGAGGATCTTTGCCTCTTACAAAAGAAAAGATCCTGGCTGAGGTAGGTCAGACAACCATCTAACATACCCTGAGACAGTAGCACTGGTGACAGAGAGAGGGACTGATTCTTCTGTCAGCAGCACAGGCGGGAAGCCAGCAGAGTCAATGGGAGTCGATGTTTACTCCTGTTACACTGCCTCGCATAGACACTGATAAATGCTATGAATTTTAAAAATTGAGATCCACATTAGTTTCCTTTAACTCATTTTAGATTTTCTGCTTTGCTTTATTAAGTGGCTTTTAAAAGCAGTTTAGCCTCTATGGTTCTCACTGAAACAGTCCTGCCTCCCAACCTGTCTCATGCCAGGAACCAACCCAAGCCCAGTGTTCTCACAGGGAGGGAGGAGGGCACTGGGGATGGAGCTGTGCATCCATCCAGGTGGAAACACCTTGATGGAACAGGGAGATGAAGGAGGGTGGTCTAAGGAGCTGTCAGCTGCACCTCAGGGTGAGTTTGAGCAAAGGTAGCAGGATCCTTTCAGAGGGAAGCATCATGAGGCATCATGCAAAGCTGAAGATCCAGAGGTATTTCATCTTCCCTCAAATACAGGCAGAGGAATATTAATGCAAGGAGTTTGTTTTCTCTTTCCTAAAGGACTATACAGAGAGGCATGTCTAGGCACTTGGGCTGATCTCTGCATAATAGTGCACAGTAGTATAAATCAAGAGTAGTCCCAGTGAAGTGAACTCAATATGCTCCTGATTTTTTTAAGGCCTGATCCAGATTTCCCTGAAGTCGGTCAGAAGATGCCACATAACTGCTCTCGGATCACTCTCTGAGTGCCTTGTTGTACTATCCATAAGCTGCAGTAAAACAATCCACACCTCCCCTGTTCCATCCTAAACTCTGCCTGCTACCTGCCATTTCATTTTTCATGACACAATTATAATTTTTAATAGTGCCACTTTATTTTCTTGGCTAAAGAGCCTCTGGAGACCCTGTCCAAAAGAAAAGCTTTCCCATCTCCTCCATGCCTGCAGGTGTACCTGTATCATAGCAAGCCCTTCCCAAGCATGTCTTCAAAGACACTCACAGCTTTGTCTCCTCTAATCTAGATGCACTTTTGACATAACTAAATAATTATGCACTTACATAGTAAACTGGTGATGGGAGATATGGAAGTGGCAAATCTCTGCTCCAGTGGCTAAAACCACAGTAATCCTGTCTACTGTGTGAGGCAGCAGAGCTCTCCTGATTGCCTGGAAACTAAAGGAGGGGAAAAGCAGGCCCAATATGGACAGAAGAGTAATGTTAATTTATTGGAGAACAGCCACTGAGATAGAGATTTACTCCATCAGGGTTGGGTTTTTTTCCGAGAGATGACACCACACATCTGCAGGACTAGGACCAGGAGAGATAAAAGCCTGAGTTACTATAAGCAACCAAAGGGGACCAAGTGCTCTGGGGCGGGGCTGTGCCTCTAGGGACACAGCTCTCTTCCCATATTAGCATTTAATTTTTTTACTATTGATTGTAACAGGAGAGGAGAGATGGAAAACTCATTCCCTGTCCTTGGAGTTGCGGCCTGGGGGAAGTTGATGCTGTCTAATCTAATACAGATGTGGTGCAGACTGGATCATCATCTGGCCTGTCCACTGATCCTTTCAGAGTCTTGTCTAAATGAAAAGTACAGAAAGTAATTAAAAGTCCCTTAAAACAACAACAACTTGACAACAAAAAACCAAACCAAACAAAAAACCCAAAACAAACACCCACCCACCCCTCATAAAAAACCAAACACCCAAAACAAAACACAACAACAAAAACAAAACAAAACAAAACAGACAAACAAACAAACAAACAAACAAAACCAAAAAAGAACTCAGCTGATTTTTCTGTTTTCTTTCAACGGTGCCTGACTTTACACAAGGGCTCTCACGCCACTTTGGAGGCAGACTGCCCAGCAGCAACATGAAAGGGTTAAGCTGCTGCCTTTACATCAGGGCAGGCTCTGCTCTGGGAGATGGCACAGGGGTGACACCAAAGGAGATCAGCAGAGAAGGCTGACAGCAGGTTTGCCCTCTCCATGCTGGAGCCATGCAATGGCTGATTCAGCCCATTGAAGAAATCCTCTCAACCCATTGTGTGCATGTGTTGTTCCTGGTGCAACATCACATAGGCAGGGGACAGTGCTGTGACATTCACTTGCTCTAAGCTAAACCGGGTCTGGCATGCATCTTTTGCTAAGCTTATCAAGGAGCAGAATTGGCCAAGGCTGAAGGGTGTTCCAAGAGCCATGCTGGGAGCAACGATGCCAGCCTTCACCCTGCTTTTCACCTCCCACTGTGCAGCACATTTCCTCAGAGCCCATGTCTCTTGGGATAGGATAAGAGAAGAGTGTTGTCTGCAAATGTGTACTGATGTGCCAGACAGCAGTGGCAGGTGGGAAGTGGAGGAATTACATCCCAAGAAGATGCTTCCCATTCAAATCAACTCACCAGCACAGAGAATGTTATTTAGATGGGGGATTTTATTCAAATGGCATCTGAAACTTACTTTTTCTTGAATTTAATTTTAATTAATTGTGCTGCCAAGGGTGAGCTGAAATGGCCTCTGTTTTTAATTTTTTTCTCCCCAGAGTGAATGTCCTTAAACTCCTTCCTATAATGATATGGTTGTAGCTTGCAAAAAGCCAGTCTGGATTTATTATTCTGCCTCTTTCCTTGTCCCTTCTAATCCTAGAGAGAACATTGCAATGACTGCTGGTTAGAAAATTAGTTAAGTGAACTGTATACTGTATTCTCTTTCTGTATTGCTCCTTATTAGGGAGGAGAGATAATATAGTTCCCTCTCTCCCCTCTTCTCACCCTGCATTTCCTCTGGAGCTCATGTGGGAAGCATTTCAACTGACTATAGCAGCCTGTTTGCAAAATGACGCACATCTCAAAGCCCTTAGGATAACTCTCAACCTTTGGTGCAAAGCACAGCGAGTAGCATCATATATGTGGAGAAAGATGGTGGCAAGATTTGCTACCAAAGCGCAAATGCTAAAGAAATAAGCCTGTTGGGGTTGCTTCTGCACTAGCCAAGCATCAGTCTATCACCTGTCTCATATTCAACCACTGCCTCTGCAAGCAGTCAGTATTTCACATGTTTGCAACACAGCACTGAAGTTTCCCTTTGGGTCCATGCAGTTGGACTCGTCCAACTGAATGTACTTTATTTAGTGGGTCCCAAAGCAGAGTAGTGCCACAGCAGTGAGCTGACCCATGTAGATAGCCCATGAATCCAAGAAGACCCTGGAGAAAAGATGCTTTCCACCAGCTGCAGCTTGGCAGCATGATTTCTTGTCATCACAGGAGTGCTCACCATGCAGGCCTCCTCCTCCAAGTGGTCCAGGCATGGTGTCTGGAGATCAAAAACATGGGATTACTGAAAATGGGGGTATGAACAAGGTAGCTGACCTCTTTAGCAAAGTATGGAAAAGAGACCTTATAGCCTGGTTAAAAATGTTGTCAAAATTAAATTGAATCTGTAGCAGGTAGAAAGCCCAAAATGTCCTTGTAAAACATTATTGCTATACAGCTAATAGCAGATATTTCTTGTCCATATGGACTAGTTAAAGGAAGGAATTTGCCCAAATTGAATCAATTTATTGCACTGGGGCCATTTTAAAAGAATATCTGACAAAGGGATAGATGAGCCTGTTATGAGAATAAACTCCCAGAGAACTAAAAGGACATCCCCAAGGAAAGCCCCAACCTAATAAGAATGGAGAACCATTAAACGAAGATACCCTTTGTGCTCCAAATCCAAATATATCTCATGCAAGAGCAGAGATTTCTAAAACAAATCCCTGTGTCAGATGAAGGATTTAGGGACAGCTAGGTTGTCTGTTTAATGAATTCCCTGCATTTACCCCACTGAGAAAGGAGGACCCAAACACTGCTGTTCAGAACCTTTTTCATGTGGATTAGAGCAGCCACATATGACAGAAGACTAATTTTGCCTTGCGTCCTTCACAGTTCATCTGTCCTAGTTTTTACTTTAAAGGAATGAGTAATTCAAAAAAACATCCAATATTTATGGATGCTTTGGTTCTTTTAGGCTCACTGACTATATATAAGCCATGAGCTTAATTACATTTTTTAGGCAGATATGTAATTCTTTAAATGTATCGTATATTGACTTGGAGGCAAGGAAGATGGCTCAAAATGAAGTTATATGCCCTTTCCTGTACCAGGCCACATCCTGTCCAACAGGGACCTTTCCACATGGAGATCCATCCCCTTTCTGCTTCACTCCTGTGTTAATCCTGGCCTGTTGACAGGAGCTTTATGAACCAGTGGAAAAAAGAAGGCTCAGTGGATTATCTGATACACCAGGGAAAAAAAAAAGAAAGGTACAGATCAGTCCAAGAGGATGTCATTTGGACTGCACGGGGTGTCAGCCACCGTTCAGAGGGTAACAAGCTGAAATCCCATGTGTAATACAATTTTCAGACATTTCTTTCTTTGATTTTGTTTCAAAAGGGGATATTGGAGCACTGCACATGGAGCATTACATAGCTGACCTCTGCTCACAATAAATACCCAGCCTGATGGCTAACCCCAAACAGTTTGTAAGGAACAAGAGCCAGAGACATTTTTTTTAGATTTTATTTAATGAGCTGATCAACCTGACAGATGAAAGAGAAGCCCTTTTATCTTAAAACAAAATTGAAGCCCTGTATGCCTCTGTGTCTAGAAACAGCCAAGAGATGATGCTGGATGTTTTTACCCAACCTTGCTTCCTGAGCTGTCCCTCTGGCTTGGCTGTGCAGAAGACACTCCAAAGAAAGTGATGTGGCCTGACAGCTGTAACAAACATTGAAGTCCCAAATGAAAAATTCCCCATATATACCCAGTACTGTGCATCTCAGACTTCCACAGCAATTTCTGTTAGAAAAAGATGCCCTCCAGTTTATCACCCTGCAGCCATGGGAGACTGACTTCCCACCACATGTGGCTTCTCCAGGAGCTGGCAGCAACAAATTATGATCTTACTGCTTGCTGGCTACCAAATTCCTGCCCTCCAGGGACCATACCTCATGCAGTGACTGTCTGGAAGAAGACAAACTGAAGGGTTAGGTTTCCCTTAGCTCCTATGTCCTATAACCTCTCTGCAGATTTCTCTGGAAGATCCCTATGTCTTCACTGGCTTTAAATACCTGTTTTTGGCATCTGAGTCTCTCCCCAAGAATGAACAGTGAATAAATGAATCTCCCTTTAGGATTCACAGAGGCAAAATGCATTGGGGAACCTACAGGGCTAAATCCAAATCCAACTCAGGTTTGCTTTAGGAGCAAATCTAAGCTGTCTGTCTTCATCCTTGACCTTGTTCCCTTTCCCTTGGCACTTAGCAATCTTCTTTCACAGACTCAACAGCACAAGAGATGCCAGGACTAGGTGTTAGCAACCATCCAAGTGAAGAGTTACTTTAAATCCAGACTGACTTTCTGACTTCCCCTGTTCTCCTGAGCTACCAGCAATGGAAATTTTTCATCTCTGATAAAGCAGATTAGCTACTGGAAATGTCAGAGAGAGGCTACAGATGGCTGCACTGTGGGGAAATAGTTCCTTGCTAGCCCTGGAAGCCGCTGAACACCGGACCCCGGGAGAGATGCTCCACAGTCCATTGCATAAAGTGACTTGGCCTGTGAGGCTGTTAATGCAGAAACACCCCAATATGCTCCGTTCAGTGAAGTTTTCTAACAGCAGTGAGTCAAACCTACTGACAGCTTTGCAAAGGGGAGGCGGGGTGGTTTTTTTTCTTTTTTTCTTACTTCCATTTCTTTCTTCTTTAATTTTGGTAATGGATCAGAGTCAAATGAACAGCATCTGGCAATTAGCACATCCCTTGCCTGGCTCCGATCTGCCACTAAGTTCTGAGTGTTTGCCTTTATTTTTAAATGGGTGGCTGTCAGAGAGAATTAAATGGTGCCTAAAGAAGCACACAGACATTATAATTAAAGGCACACCAACCTTGACAGGTAGCTGGGAGTGGAGTTCAGAATTTCAACTTTCCATGGGAAAGGGGGCCACTGGCACGTGCGTGTGCTCTTAAACTCCATGTGTTTCCCCCAGCTGATCTATCCCCTGGTGTTTTTTATACACCCTTGCTTGCAAATAATTTTCTCTGTCTGCTCCATTTCAGTAGCCATCCAGCCCAGTATGGCAAAAAGCATACGTTAAATCTAGAGATAAAACAGGAATCCATTAGCTGTGATTGCAGGTGATTCTGTGGGGCTTTGCTGTTAAGAAGGATGGAAATGATATAATGGAAAACATAACAGGGACCATAAACCTGCTGGCACATGGAACATCCTGGAACCATGCAGTCTGTAATCCAAGTGCCTTCTAGATAGGAATGAAATGCCTGATACTCTGGGCACTTCCTGACAGGCCATATTATTATGACCGTGTTCTTCTCCCAACTCTATTATTTCTCATTCTACTTCTTCTAACTTAGGATACTAAGTTAGGCAGTACCTGCTTGGAGAGTGCAGCCTGCTCACATCTTGCCTTCTAAATCTGCACCAGCCACAGTTTTTGGTCTCTTGGTTATTTTACCTGCTGTCTGTAGGTTTAAGTTGTACAGTATATTTAGCAAATTTAACAGCCACATGGGCCCATCTGGGGTGGCTTCAGTAAGACAGTGCTGACAATCTGGTTCTTAAATTTTCAAGCAGATTAAAACAAACTCACTCCACGGATCTTTGCATTACCTTCACAGTACTTGCTTTGCTGACTCATCTTCCTGAGATCAGCCTGTCCACTTAGAGTTTAACAGCAACTTCATGAATGTACTTCCAGCTGCCCACCCAACCAGGGTGGCTTCCTGCCCACCCTGGAAACCTAAGGTGAGTTTGATGCAACTTCAGTTAGTATCCTAGGGAAGAAGGAAACAGTGAGAAGGAGTTAGGAGGGAAGAGAGGAGTAACAGGCATGGTAAATCAACTATAAGGCTGACAATCACTTGAAGTTTGCTACACATTCCCCTGCTTGCAAGTGCTAGCAATGCTTTAGCACTGACCAGCCTCACCTGAGAAAAGCAAGGAATCATCCATTGCCTTTCTGCATCCATTCCAGATCCTTGTGCCTCCTCCCTGCTGTGAGGAGGAGGTGGGATGTCCCACTCACCTGACCCACCAGCATGACAGGATGAACCTGCCTGACCGAGGGTAGTCAGGATGTTGTGACAGATAGCTTTGCTGCTTGTCATGGGTTGATATAGCTGAGGGCTCAGAGCCAGGCTAGTTGGTGGGACTGTGTTAGGGAATAACCTCCCTCCCTGCCTTCTTGCTGCAAAAAAGGCTGTAAAGGAAACACAACTGAAAGTAAATCCAAGGGGAAAAAATGCCAGAGGGATGGTTTTTCTGTCACTGTGTTCCACCCTTTATAGCTTCTCCCTACCCTTCTCACTCAACTTCCAATATCTATTTCTTTCTTTTCACCCCCTCCTCCCCTCCTGTCCTCCCCAGTCCCTCTCCCTTTCTCTGATGGATGGAACCATTAGTGGAATCACTGTAAATAATGTGTAAAGTTAGAAGTTACAACAAGGTATCTCATTAAAGCTGCTTCACTCGTCTTACTTCCCAATTAATGTTTAAGGCTTCGCTGGAATGCAGTGACAATATGTCACAGCATATCATTGTGGCACGCGACAGGAAGTTAATAACCCACTGGCCCTTAAAGGAGCCTTTAATGTCAGCTGTAGAGGAGTAAATAACACTGGTTTCTTCCCCCTCACCCCACCCCCCATATCCCCCTTCATTTTCCTCTTTTAATTCACTGCAAGAATAAAAGAGTTTTGTGATGAAATAACATCATTATCTCATAAAGCCACCTTTCCCACAGAGACAGAGCACAAAAGGTTTTGCTCAAGGGACTCTGAGATTTTCAGCAATGTGACAAAGTTGCTCCATCTCCCCACCCTGAAAATTTGGGAACTCATGGAGTGCTTACCTTCAGCAGCCTTTATGCCTCCATTCAGGGCCTCTTTCCTTCTTTAAGAGAAGAAATTCCCTTATCTATCTTAGTATTAACTTCTACCCCCTTCCCACACCTTCAAGCCCCTAAACACAACTTCACAGCATCAGTGTAGTCCAAAGTTTCCTTTAATGTATAACAGTTTTATCTACCATTATTGGAACTTTCTTCCTTTGACATTGCTGCTTTCCAGGGGACGAGTCATCTTTGCCTTTCATTCCTTTAAGTACTTGTTCACTTTGAATGCAGTCGCTGCTCTTTACTCTCCTGTTGCCATGTGATGGGGCTTGAGCCCTTATGAACATAACCACTACAGAATCCAGACCAGGAACTATGCCAAGCAGCTCCACTGGAGTCAAGGAAACTATGCTGGCTCATTCCAGAGATGACAAAACTTCAGCTGAGCTCCTGATTTCAGGAGAGGTGGTGTGGTGTCAATGTCACTAGCCTGATCCCCTCTGGGGATGTAAAGATCCATTAATCACACTGTAATACAAGATAAATGATGCCTTATTGGAAAAACATTTTGTAGATATATTTCTCCCATGAGGAGGAAGAACAAAAATCATACACATATAGAATTTATGTTAAAAAAAAATATTACAGGAAAAGCATCTAGGTCTTGGGGAATGAATGCCACAAACTCTCTGCTCAGCTCAACCTCAGATCAAATATGTCATATCAGGCAAATCATGCATGGATTTCTCATGGTCTCGTTTTCCTCCTATACAGCTGGTCTAAAAATGTTTGCTCTCCACACCTGGGTTATTGCTTTAGTGTTTGGAAAGGTCTTTCAAATTTCAGGCTAAACAGTCAAGTGTTGTGACTATATAAATACTTATTCTACTTATTGTACAAGGGACTTTACAAATATGTCCCTAGATTTCTGTTCTAATAATAGGAAAATTCAGCGTGAATATCAAGAGCAGGTTCCCAGCAATGAGATTAACTGTTATTACAGAAAGGTCCCAAATGAAAAGTCAATGTTGGTTCTTTCAGAGCATTTAAAACTCCACTACTTCCAAAATTTTGGAAAGAACTGTTCTCCTTCAAGAGAACCAAGCTAGGTTGCATCTTCATGTCAGTGTGAATGGGCCATAAAACATACCGTACAGCACAGAAGATGGAGAGAGTTCAGGGGAGAGTCACAAGTACAAGAGGACCATGAATCCCAAAGAGGTGCAAGCAGTAGCAGGATGATCATGTAGCTGACTCTTAAAGCAGACAAAGTTTATTCTGTGCAATCCTGGAGACAGATTTCAGCACCTTAGATTGGAAACCACAAACTGAATGGAATTTGATGGAGTGGATAGGCAAGGTGAATTCTGCCACAAGCCAAGAGTCTATCATGGCATCTAAAGCCCTGTCTGGATCTAGACCTCTGTCCCTCCATGTCATGTGAGCCATCTATAAAGGTGACTGATTCAATGACCTGTTTCTGCCTTCCCACACTGCTGGAAGTTTAATAAAGTGAACATTCAACCAGTGCTTTTAGATCCTCAAAAAAAAAAAAACACTGCAGAAATGCAAATGTCCTCAGTTCCTCCCCCCTCTTGTCTAGCTCAAATACATTATTGATTTGCTCATTTGCCAGGGGCCACTTGTCAAAAGTATAACAGCATTAGCAGCACTTGACGTAATAGAGGAATGGAGAGGTCTGTGATTAAGTTTAGACAGACTTATTTGACTTAGTTAATTGGTTAAATATATTCAGTTACATGTGATGCTTCAGAATTTCAGCTCCAATAAGGTATAATATTAATTTTAATTAAAGCTCAACAGAGTTGGCCAAATATTTCTATTTTCTGAATATTTTTTCTTAATCATATAATTCATATTCTGTTATAACAGGGATTCTGGTAGCAACTAAGGCCTGGAACATTTTGTCTGACCGTGAAAAGTTGAAAGAAGAACTAGATTGAACATTGAGGAGAAGTGAATTTATTCAAATCTTTCTAAGCTGAAGTAAAAATGAGGTGGAACAAGGAAAAATTCCCCTCTGCCTCAAGATAGGATTAACTTACATTTTTCCTGATAGATGTTTTTCTGACATTTCTTCAAGACCTAAGAGTCTCATGAAAGCCACAAATGCCATTTGCACCTTTTCCTACATTTTCAAAAAAAAATCATGTTGGCTGTCGACCCAAGGCAATCCCTGTTCGTTAGTTGCTCTTTCCTTTCTGAAGATCTGCATCCATCACAACAGGAAGAGCAAACAACATCCTACAGGTTGCCTTAGACAAAGGTCCCAAAAAGTGAGGACTCTCACCTTGGGAGAGGATTCAGTCTGGCTTGCCCAACTGCTGTCATCCTTTCACCATGAAGTTCTCCCTCCAAAGCACATCTGTAGTTACATGAGCCCCAGTAATGCTACCAGATTGGTATACCTGGAGCAGACTCACCTGACCTCTACAGCATAGCAAGGCATCCAGCAGGTGTTCAAAAGGGGGAGATGGCTACCTCCAATGAACCACACTGACACAGTAATTACAAGAGTCAGTACTGCCTTCTTAATGACAGCAATTGAAAGTGCAAATACAGCCACAGCACATTAAAAATAGCCCACTGCTTCCATGAAACAGCAGCTGCATTTGAGGACTTTTCCCAATGCAGAGCTATCAGGACCACCCTCCCTCCCCCCAGCCTTGGCTTTCCTGCCAACTCCCCACCCCTCTGCTTTGCATTTAAATTATTTTTCCTTCTCTGTATATGCAGTCTCAAAAATCTGAAAGAATCTACTGACCATAGTTTACATTTCTTTATATTACATACACAAGTGGTCAATTAAAAAGATGTGGGTTTGTTTTTTTGTTTTGTTTTCTTTTTTCAGTGTTGAGATCCAGCTCTGCAAGCTTTTAATTATCTGTATAGGTGGACTCAGGACTGGGAGAGGGTGGAAACAGCATTTATTCTTTCAGCTGATATGTTCCTGAGAGCATTCAGCTCAGGTATTTCAAGCCTTGTGATAAAAAAATAACCCATTTTTGCACATTTTTCTTAGTGCTCTCTGCTGCAAGAGCACTGAGGTTCTTATCTCCTGACCTGCAAGGAATCTAAATGTCCAAGCACATATATAAGTGTTTTGTTGAATAAGGGCCCCATCTTGGCCCAATGACCACACCTTATCTAAAAGGTGAATTCACAAATCTTCTTTAGATCATGTACATGGTAACTGATGTCCCTGACATGGCTGATAAATCAGCACCAACTTCTACTGGTTCACTTCTGACTGTATTTAATGACACACGCGATTCTGACTTTTTTTTTTTTTTCACTTATTAATTGTACATCTGCCCCTTAGAAAAAAATGCAGAAAGGTGCCTGTAGTGGAAGATGTGGTGGCCCATTTCTTCCCAGGGTTCTGGCAGGAATGCTCCAAGTCTAAACAAAATGGCTTATTGCCAGCTCTGGGGTGAATTACTCTCCCTGCTCAAATCTTCCTCTAATCCATGTTGGACATCAGAAGGGCAAATGAATTGGCAATCTCCAACATCAGAGGACACAAGAACAAAATCTTGTGCATTATGTTAAGGATTCACGGAAAACTGATGCCTGAGCAGTGTGAGGGTCAGCAGAATCATGTTGTTAGTGGCTTTTAACAAGTACAGCGGTGGGATAATGCATAAAAGGCTACAAGCAGGTTGAGACCCACTGTGCAGCAGCCCAAATGAAGAAGCCTAACATCTTTCTCTCGTTCAGGGTGTCAGAGAAACCAGAGTTATGTTCTCAGGGGAGTCAGTCATGGGGCTGGCACAAAGTGAGATATAATTATGGAATAATGCATATTCTTTTCCCACCACTCCCCCCCCTTTCTAAATTAGCTGTCATGTCACTAAAAACGTTTCTGTGTTCCACAATCAGTCCACTTAACTGTAACAAAGCAGCACAGATCTATCAAACTCACAATGAGCTCCACTAATGACAACAAAAATTACCAAATCAGTCCTGCTTCCCAACACCCTGGCCTTACCTCCATGCTTCTTGTCAGTCATTGCTCTGCATATGGCCCTGCTCAGGTGGAAAGGTTCATGTCAGAGGCTGCATCCAGCCGCCTGGCACATTGTTGCTTCACCACACAAAGCTGTTCTTCTGCATGCAAAGTGTTGAGGTTGTTGAGTTTATGCCTTATTTTACTGTGAGGGTGCTGCTGGGTGCTGGGGAGGGCTCTAGGCAGTCACTGGAGGCACCAAAGGGAAAGCAGCAGAGCTACAGCCAGCAATAAAATACCAGCAGAACACATTGTGCCTGGTCCCTGATTATGCATTTAACTGCATTGCTAAACAGATTTTTTTTTTCTTCTGCCTTTTTTTCCTTTTTTTTTTTGTAACTGCTCCTCGGAAGTGCAATCTCACTGCTATTCAGATACAATGTGGCTTCTATTCTCTCTCCCAGTTTTAATTATGCGTCCGCCACTGTTCCTTCTCCAAGCTGGTGGGCTCTGAGATTCATAATTTCAGCCTGACACCATAGTAACCACTTAGTTTGATTCAAGACTCTAATGTCATCACTGGCTAGCCTTGAATAGAGCAGGGGGAGCGGGTGTAATTTGAAGGCAGCATCACATAGAAACTGCAATTATTTCTCGCTTTCAGAGGGAAATGTAAACAAAAGGTCATCACTGGTCAGTGCTCTTCATTTCCATCCTCACACACTGACAAGCTGACTTTTTGGTTTATTATTTGTTTCCTCACCCACCCGCATGCCTCCACATCAACAGCAGGAGCAGCAGCCAGTGCTAGTTATCACCCCTCTGTAGGGATGTGACCACAACCACGATAATGGTCCTGGGCAGCTTTGAAAACCACTCTGGGGTCTCATGAAGAGACTGGAGGGGACTGTCCCTGCTGGGGCACACAGCCACTACAGCTCTCATCAGCCACATGCTACAGCAGCCAGCACACACCAGTGGCAGGCAACCCTGGCTTCTGCTGTTCATGTGGGAAAGGGACTTGATTCCCTTTGTGAGAAAGGGACTTGATTCTCTTTCTTTTTGCCTCTCCCATGTGGATCCCATGTGGAATTTCTTGTCATTCTTAAGCTAAATATGTGACCGTCTCATCTGGAGATCAGACACCATGACTCCAAGAAATGACCCTCTAGCCCTCAAGAGCCATCCTGTCCCCTCCCAGCTCAGAGGAATGTGCCATGATCGCACAGCCTCATACTGAAATAGCTGCTGTGCAGTAGTGCCACAGTGCAAGACCATTAGCCCATGGTCCATGGTTTGCCCCATCTCTGGACACAACCTTTCTCTGATCCCACTGTGAAAGGCAGAGATGCATGAGATGACTATCAGCAAGACAGACAGATGTGTACACACAGTGAAATTCGCTGCAAATCCCGCTGCACTAAATGAAGCTCTCCTGCCTTCCCCCAGTGGTTCAGTGATAGAAAGGAGTTAAGTGAAAATAAATGCTCATATCAAATCACAGGTATTGATTTTCTGAGCTAGTAAATGAAGGCGCTTTATCTCCAATGGGAGATTGAATGTCTGTGTGCCACACTTTGCTTCATTTTCATAAAAAGGAAGGCATGGTAGAATTATTTTACCTGGCTTTTCATAAAATGTAGAGGGAGCAGATTCTCATGTCAATGACAAGAGGTATCAATCAGGAAATATGCCATGATGATGATGGAGCCCTTGAGGATTGACAATGGTATAACGAGCCTGGGAAGCCTCTCTTGGACATCATCTTGTCCTTCAGCAAACGAGGCAGTGTCTTTCACAGGTCTCTGTAGTCCCTTTCCCTCGTCAGGTGATAGAGACGGGCAGTAGTATCTTGTTCTCTGCAGTTTTTGCTTTGCTTTTCTAGATACTAGGCTTACATATAAATCATTTAATTCTACTGGCTGGTTTGAGATGAGAACAAGGCTTTGACTGCTCCTTATGCCCATTTTGAGCTCTAATGAGTTCTGATCAGGATATGATGTTGAAATTATAGGTACATTAGATTTTATAATCTGCAGAAAGCCCTAAAGGGAGCTGTCCATGGCCTTGAGGAGTAGTTTAGAAGATCAAAGCTGACTGATGCAAAGTAATTCATGTAGACAGGGGGAAGTCACACTCACAAAGGTCCTTTTGGAAATACAACCACTTTTTGACCAGATTCATCTACATAGGCATGCCTTGAAGTGAAAAAGATAAATTTCTGCATTTGAGATCGACAGATCTGTGTTCAAACCTTCCATCTCATCTGGCAGTTACCCAATAGCAGGTGGATTTCAGCCCACAGTCGCTTTTGCACGGATGGGGGATGATTAGGAGATATTTATGTTCCTGACTTGGATCCTGGCTACCTCTTATATACTCTCAGTATTAAGTGGAGAGTCAAGCCCAGAGTAATTTTCCAGAGACACAACCACTGATCCTAAACTTTGAGGTTTCCCTGTGTTGACATGAAGAGACTTGGGATGCTCTTCCAATATGATTCAGAAGAGGATCTACCGTGTTGACATGGCCTGAGGCTATTGCCCTGCCCACCCATAGCCTGACAATTTCTACTGAAGTCTGAGGGGGTAAAACCAAAACCAAGAACATCAGTTTTGTGGAGAAAAGCTCAGTTGTCCCAGCACTGATATGCAATGAAAGAACAGACTGGCTGTTGAGACTAATTTTCACTGTTGGAAAGTTAATAAAAGGAGAGGATATACAGAGGATAATAACAGAGACATTTGGCTCTTGATTATTAATGTCTGAATCTGAGAGGTGGGAAGTGGCAGCATGTGTCTTAAGAAGTAACAATGTTCATTTTGCTGGGAAGAAAACTTGCAGTGTATGGGAAGCATGTCAAATACTGCCTGAATCAGCCCTTATTCCATCAGGTATTGAATGTGGACCTGTAGGGGAATGATATCTCAATGTCAGGCTCCTAAAGTGGTCTTTGCTGTGCAGTTGCAAAGCAGCACAGTGATGACAAGAGAAATAGTTTTCTGACTGCATTGTTTGAAAATTTACTTTATTATGCCTTGGTTATTTTGAAGCCCTTCTTAAGGTGATATGTGAGCATCTTCCAGGATCTCAGATCTGCTCACAGAGGTGGGAACTTGACATAAATAAATGGAATAAGTCACTCTTTTGTAGATCTCAGTTGAAACAGTTGAGTCAATTTTGTCAGAGCCATGGGACAAATAGGTGAGATTTCTTTTATATTCCCTGTGGAAGGGTTGAACATAAAGCATTATCATTCTGTTTTGGTAGGATTTTGATTTTCAAGATGACAATCATTTTATACCACCAATATTTGTTAGTCTCTCTTTGCACCTGGTTGTGTGCTTTTTGTAGCAGAGGAAGAGGAGAGGTTACTTTTTATTGTTATTCCCCCACCTACATGTCTGAGGCATCTTTTTCAATAATCTTCCTGCAACAAGTAGAAATGTCGCCCTGTACACCCTCTCCATAGAGTGTAAACACAAATCCTCTCTTGTTAAGCGGAAGCTAAAATGCTCATAGAAAAACTGTTAAAAAAAAAAAAAAAAAAAAAAAAAAGAAAGCGTCCATGCTGTGGTGGAAAAAGTAAAATGCAGTAATTGTCCAAACCTTTCAAGAAAGAAAATCTCAGTAGGGAAGGGAGGACCTTTTTCCTTTCTGTGGCAAATTGCCAGAAGACTCCAGGAAACCTCAATTCACAAATATGTATTTATTTTTAGGCACAAAATCACCTTTGTTGCCCTTGATTCCTGCAAATTTGTTCCAAAGACAGAGAGGAGAAGCAAATACCTTTCCCTGCCTAGCTTCCTGCACATGCTACCCCTATCTCACGTTGCTGCTCTTTTTGAGTGCTTTCTGAATCTGATTTATTTGCAGTCTCCCAAAGAAGAAAAGGGACTCCCTGTCATGTCTACACAACAAGAAGAGAGAGAACTGGAGCATGTGTATACAAATAGGTTGGATTAATCTGATTAAATTCAGGCTTCTAAGTTTAAGCTAGTCACCCAAAGCTGCTTTTTTACAGTAGGCAGACATCTCATCAATATACAGTCAATGGAGCTAGAGGTGTAATTCATCTCATTCCAAAGTAGTTGCCTAAAGTAGGTCACATGAATCACACCCTTAAGAGCCTGTTTCTCCCCATTGACTAGAGAAGGATCCTAGCATGACTAAATCATTTGTAGATACAGAAACCAAGCTGACTGAGGTGACTTTACACAATGGCACTGCATGCCCTTGAATGCTCATGTGGGCAGCATTTCTTCTCTGAAGATGCTGTAGTTTTGCTGGTTTTGTACTCACCCCAAGAAAGTAGGGCAGATTCAACTATGGATACAGGGATAAAGGCACAGGTCTCACTGAGGGATCCTGAGGCAACCTAGGAGACCACTGTAGTCAGAATAGAGCAATGTGGAGATGACAGTGCCCCTAATGATGTTTTTGTACGGATCTTGTATACAGTCCACCAGACAGCTCTGTACAGAACACCAGAGATTTATGGATCAGTCCTCTGATCCATAAAGCATCTTTTGGCAGTCAGAGACAACAAGATCTAATGAAGGAAGTCCTCACTTATCACCATCATACCTGAAGTAACCAAGGGGCAGAGAAAGAAGATGGCAACATGATTAAAGCACCAGAATTTAGGATCTCCACCCTTTTCCTCTATTATGCTATGCCTTTGTGACTTCTAGCAATTCACTGCCTCTGTGACTCCATTTACCAACTGCAGCACTGAAATAATTGTCTCTTCATTCCCCCTCCTAAGTTTAACCCTTAGGCCACAAGTGCTAAGGGATAGGGGATGAAGATGTAAAACCATGGCCCAAGGAGTTGTTGATCTCTGGACTTGATACACAACTTTAGTCCAAACAGCAATAAACATAGGTGTTTGAAAGTAAGAGAAGCATTTGAGCTTGATTGGGAATGGGTTGACTGCCTCATTTCACTGGGGAAAAAGCCCTTTTCCTTTCTCTGCCAGGAGATTCTTTAAATGACCTTTAGGAAACAAAAACAAAACAAAACCCAAACAAACAAAAAAAACCAACCAAACAAAACAAAAAAACAAAACAAAACAAAAAAACAACCCACAAAACTTAAGCAAGACAGCATGAAAATAGAGCTGTGAAATGCACACCAGCCTGCTCAGGTCTAACCAAAAGTCTTCCAAAGCAGAATGCAAAAGTTAGACATGAGATTTTGATGCCTAGTGAAGATAACTTTTTAAAGAAATGAAAAGAATCTGGTTACAGGCTGAACAAGTCAGTGCTCCTCACAGCTGTTTTCATGAATCTAGAAAGACAGTCCATATATTATTAAAACCATCCAATTTATTGAACACCTCAAACAAGTTCTCTCTACAGCAGTCAGAGTTGATGAGGACTCACAGAAAGCTTTGCAAACCATTCTGCTTTCAGCCAATTCTGCTCCAGTCATAGGAATTTTTGCTCCCTTGCCTGGATCATTTGCATGAATAAAGGTCTTTGCTCCTGTCACCTCTTCCCTGCCTGAGAGCAGAACTTCTGGTGATAGCAACACAGTCACCTGTGCTGCTTCAGAGAGAGGTGGTGTAGAGCTTTGTGGCCCCAGGCCAGTGCCTTCATATGCAGTGATGACTCTACTGGCAACATTATAGCACAGATGTAACAGAGAGAGCAGGAAAAGAGGAGCCTTTAATAACATCTATTCTGAGATCTGTTGGAACTGGAATAGCAGACATTAGCTGGAAGGCAAGTGCTTCCATCCATGGGTTTGAAAAGAGAATCGTGTTTAAAATCCTTTCAATACTCAGCCAGCAAACTGCCCATCTGGAGTTCCTTGGGTGTCAAAATGATGCATATGCCATAAAAGGAGGTAGAAGTCCACATGTTTCCAAATAAAACCCACACAGGCAGGGCTCTAAGAAACTGTGAAACTGGGAAGTAAACCAAACTTTCTCACCCTTCAAACAATCTAGGGTTTTCATTTTTCAGCCTGTGCTTGGATGAAAGTTTGCATCTTTTGTTGAGGTATCTTTTTCTTTTTTTTTTTTTTTTTTTTTCCTTGGTAACAATCCCTTGCCTCTTCTGGATTTTCTCATGTCTGAGTCACAAAGTGATGTGTTTATATTGGAAATGTGTGTGAGAAGATCTTCCCTAACTAGTAGGGGTTTGGAGAGAAACAGCTGAACAAGTACTTGTTCGTACATGCACAGACACACACACAATGGACCTAGCAGCTTATTATAAATCTAATAAACTGGCAAGCACTGCGATCCTTATGCTGCCCATAAATAATTCACTGCCAAGATGCTTGTAGGAACAGCACCTTCTGCATAGTCCATGGGAAATTCTAACGGGTACTGAGCCCTGCTGACTCCAGTTATTAATCCTGTTTATTGCTGCAGTGCCAAAGGGACAACACAGAATGAGCCCCCTTTGGGCTAAGCACTATATAAACACAGACTCTTGAGTTTAAAAGGACTTTGGGAGGAGAAATCTCTGGTATAACCATGTTAGCCCAGCCCCAGGACTGTCAAGATTCAGAATGTCTTTCCTCTCCAAGAAACAGCGATAGCTTTTAGGCAAAATTCTCTGCTTTATGTTAGAAATAGACCCAAGCTGCTGAGTCTGGAGTCTGATAAGGTTGTGAATGTCTCCAGCTCTAAAGGATGTGGATGAATTTTGCTCATTAGAGTGGGCTCTTTGCAGCGTATTTTACACCACTGGGAGGAAGTGGCAGAGAAGGGAAGAAGATTTTGCCCCTTCTTCTGGGGAGGCTTAGTTTCAGAAATGTAATTTGCCTGCTGAAAGGTTCATGTTCTCAAACAGAGGGACTGCCCTGGACTACAAATGTGCAAAAGTGGCTTTTCCACATGCTGTTTTACTGAAGCATTTATGGGGAACAGGAACCGGTTTCTGTGCCCCCTCAACCCTGGGTTGATTTGCCACAAAAAGACAGAGAGAAGAAGCCATGGAACAGGTACTTTCTACAACAGCAGTAATCAGTGAAGTAAACAAGGTTTGGAGGGGCAGATGAGCAGCCATTAGACCATCACACCAACCTTGACCAGTAGCCTAAGGGTAGAAGAATCTTGTTAGCCAACCTGTCCCTTACCATTGTGACTTCTAAATACACTAGTGGAGGCTGTTTTCAAAGCCATGTTGTTGAAAACATTCAGTTCAAGGGGTCCCTTTTGTTTTACCCATCAAAGAGAGAGTGAGGTAGGATTCATCGGGGCAGTTGTACGCTCCCCTCTACCTTTCACTCTAGTGCAGCTTAGAAATGGCATTTCAGTTGCCTTAGCTGTAAAGTAGAGAAGAGCTACAGGTCTACAAAGCTCTCTGAGATCTATCAGTAAATGCTCCCAGTCAGTGCTGATCAATATTATTGATTTTTTTTTTTTTTTTAATCCTGAATCACAGTCTTGGTTTTTCAAGGGACATGACCTAGCTGAGGTGGCTCAATAGTTGCCTGGGCAAAGCCTCTTGCTATGACTTCCACTGGCCATGGACTGCAGGAGGGGACTTTTGCCTCCCAGCTGAACCACTCACTTCAATATAAGCTACTAAAGGATCCTGCTCATACTACAATCTGCAAATCAACCTGTCTACACTTTCCTCCTACTTATTCCTGATGGAACAGACTTTTTGGACTGGTTTCATACCAGCTTCCAGAAGGTCATTAATACTGCTGAGCCAAAGTATGGAGATTGGACACACACAGGGAGGCTCCCAGGATTCAGGACTGGGAGCTTTTTTAAAAGAAGTTTACGAGGGATGCTGGTTCCCCACACAGGAAGAGCTGTGAAGAAAAGAGGAGGTACTGGTAACAACAGGCAGGGAGGGAGTCACAGGAGCTGTGGTGGTCTCAATACAATGAACAGCTCCAGGCTGTGCCTGGAGTCTGATGATGGGGACCATGGTTGTGGGCTGCAGCAACTGAGGTGAAATTTCCTAAAATCAGACAGTTATACGTATGTGTATAATATAATCTTGTAAGCCATAAAGCAAAGGTTGGCTGTACCTCTTCCAAGGTGGGTTTCCCAATAACACCTTAAATTAAGTGTCTCAAATAAGGATTTAATTTAGACTCAATAAGAAGAGTTATTGTTCCATAATGAAATAGCAAGTAGTTATTGCAAACACATTTAGCGAGGTTTAACACCCTCATAATAGATAGGTAGAAGCTGTGGCCTGGCCAGGACAGTTCAGTGAATATCTTCTTAATCTTATACAAGTTTTTGGTTTGTGGTTTTTGGTTGGTTGATTTTGGCTTGTGGTTCTTGTTGTTGTTGATTTGGTTTTGGTTTTGGGGGTTTTTTTCTCAGTACACAGTTACTATTTAAATAAATTTGTATTAAACAACAGCCATGGGTGGGAAAACCCAACTAGTTCTCCAGCACTGGCTTCTATTGTCACTCCTCCAAATGACTACCAGCAGTGTCATTTGAAGATAAATTTAATGCTGTTCTCCCCTCCATGACCTATTAAATGTATTAAATCGAGGCTGATGTCAGGAACTGGACACCTGTGTAGGATCAGGTTTGGGGTGCAGGGTGTTGATATTTCATGAGCTGCATAGAAGAGATTTCTAACTTGAAAGATGATGTCTGCACCAGCTTCAGTAAGGACCTGATTCTCTTTAGACCACAATAGGATCATCTATGGAGAGGTGCTCAGGTTTGAGAATCCTGTGCATCTGAGGAAATTAAAACCAGGCTTGGTTTGATGCAAGGAGGCTTTCCCAGGACCCAGGGAGCAACAGCATTTCAGGGAGACATGGTTCCTCTCCTTGTGCTCTGCTACCCACCCCTAGGGCTCACCAGGTTAGTGATCTCCTCTCTCTAAACATGAACACAGAAAGCCTTTGGGCTGCTGCCAGAGCAGGTCCCCAAGAACCCTGACTTAGTCTACTCCCATTTTTTGCAGAAGTTTCTGACACAGAATTGCCTTCCCCAAAACCTCCTGTCTGCCCATTACGCATTAACCTCAGCTAGACGATCTCAGTCCAGGGCAAAATGAGAAGCTCAGGCTAAAGGCAGCAGGTACAATAGAGGTTGCAGGTAAAAAGCAGAATCAATGTCTTTAAGAGAAAAACTACAATCACACCCCACGCGGTCACAAAAAAAAAGTCATGCCCCAGCTAACAGAGGAGAGAATCTCAGTTTGTTTCCACCAGCCAATGACTTAAATTGATCTAATGTAGGAAATCATCCTGGCTAATCCTAATTTTATAGGGTCTAATGGCTGTCACTTAGCTGTGATCACACTTTACCCAGTGTGTGAAAGAGATACAGCTCCAGTTAGGGTGGATGCAAAGGCAAGTGAGAGATTATCTGCTTTACAGCTGTGGAAAATGAGACAGGAAAGGGGGTGAAGGGGAATAAATCCACCCTGATTGAGTAAAGCAGTTCCTTAGCATGTTACAATCTGCATGAATGGATCCTGAGCAATCACAGAGATCTCCACTTTGTATGGGTTTTAAAGATTACTCTCCCTGTAATCTGTCTTTTAGGATCGAAATGGACCATGACAAAAGGCCTCTGATAAAGTGCTTCTTTTGCTTTGTTAGATTTCTGGGTCAAACTGGTGCTCCTGAAAATAAAGTAACTGAATAAAGGAAAAAAGGAGAGACGGCTGATTGTGGAATCCCATGCAGGAAGCTTTTTGGTGTCAGGTCCAAATTTGCTGGAATTTTAGACACAATTCATTCTGGGTCAAATGTAATGTTCTACTCAATCAGAAATAAAACATTTAATTTTAGGTTTTGGGAAACTTATTGTAGATCTATAAAACATCCATAGGAAAAAAATCACTTAGGGTACTTTTTTCTACTTTGAAGAAAACTTTTCAGGTATTTTAAACCAGAACCCATTCACCAAAACATACAAAGCTGAAAAATTATTTGACTGACCCATGCCTGCAATTCAACTGAAAATACTCATGAGCAAATCCATCTGACTTTGTTATCAAAGGAATGTAAGATTCACATTTAAGTTTCTTTTTCCAGTGGGATTCGACAAAGCTGAGAGGAGATATTTTTTCTCATTTTCTTTAAAAACTATCCAGGAATTAGCTTTTTAAGGACCATGGTGGCTTCAGGGGGAACAAGCAAATTAAACTTGCTAAAACCAAAACCAACAAACATAGCAACATTGTCTACACTTGGGGAAAGGGAAGATATAATTGAACAGCATGGTGCACAGGGAAACCATCTTTTTTTCCCTTTAGCAATCCAAGTGCTCACTGGTGTATCAGTGAAGACATGTTTTCCAGCCATTACAACTTGTACCAATCCACAGCCGTTTAGCAATACAGGATACACACAACTTCTGTTTGTAGCTCTGCTTTTTGCTTTCCCTTAGGACAGGTGAAATGCTACTTTACACAAATGTAGTACAAGCAAGTGGCATCTTTGCTGAACAACATGGATGGTGCTTGCCAGGCACATGCATGACTAGAAGGCTAAGTCCTAAAGTGATGAAGGATGCCTTCATGGAGAAGTCAGGGAGGGGAACTCCTCTTTCCTCTGACATTGACATTGTGCTCTGGTAAAG
This sequence comes from Megaceryle maxima, assembly GCA_024605025.1. Taxonomy (NCBI): domain Eukaryota; kingdom Metazoa; phylum Chordata; class Aves; order Coraciiformes; family Cerylidae; genus Megaceryle; species Megaceryle maxima. The sequence continues at coordinate 87,222 of JANHGN010021567.1, read as the reverse complement.
AGGAGAGGTGGTTTTTTTTTCAGGTCATCTAAACTGCATACATTGCCACAGAGTGGAAGATAACAAGCTTGAACATCTCTCAAGACTCTCTTTTTGAGAGGGCTTGTTGACAAATTAGCAGTAGAGGGGAAGGAGCAGAGGGAGTTAAGTTCTCGGGACCTTGTCCTCAGTGCCAGCCACAAATACTTGAGCCAATAAGGAGGTAAATGTGGCCATGGTTTATCAGAAGCAAGAATCAAGATAAAATCCTCAGCTTGGTGAGCAAGTCAATGCCTGTAATATAGAGCAGAACAAATTAGTCTTTCTAAGTCTTTGTCACTGAAAAAGTGATTCATAACTCCCAAGTCACCAAGCAGAGGGAACCTGGGTTACAGAGCATTGCTGGTACAATTGTATGTGCACCAATCCAGAGAAGAGGTCTTTCATTGCCTGGGAGAGTTGTTTCTCCTTCATCTCAGAGGGGATTTTTCACAAGCCCTGAATTCATTAGCAATCTGAATACACATCTGTTTTTCATGGGTCCACCAAGTTCTCATTCAGGTAACTGAATGTAAATTTTTGGTTATTGAAGCGTTCAGAGATTGGGCCACTTGTTTGTTCCAACTGGTTTCTGAGTTAAGTAGCCAGACTGGGAAGCCAGAAGCATCCCAGAGAGTAACTGGTCAGGACTATGTACCTGTAAATCGATGGGCTGAATTCTCTTCTTTGCCTCCTACGAAAAACTCAGGGAAATCACCTCACCTCATTAATTCAGGAGTAGCAAGCAAAACCAGGGGAATAGCTCAAAGACCTTTGTGTTTTTCAAGCTTATGTTACTGTTCCAAGAAGAAAAGAAGGTAATTTCCTCCAAGCCCCAGAGACCTGAAGATGCAACAATGTCCCTACAGATGTCAGAACAACTCTCTCCTTCAGATCAATCTCCATGAGATCTCAAATGGCTGCTTCATTATTCCAGAAAACAAAAGGGCAATTGGTGTTCCAGATGTTTTAGCTTGCAATTGAATTCTTTCCCTCTTGTCTCCCCTCAGCATCCATTCCCATGCTTTGTTTTTCAATTCTGTTGTCTAATTTGCAAGAGCAAATCACATGAGCACAGCCTTTTGCATTTCCACTCTGCCCCATCCCAGCTCTATCACTCTTCAGATTCAAAGGAGATATCCCATGGACAGAAGCAGGAGATAGCTGAGTTTTCTGCTTTTGGGGGACAGGCCCTGTGGATGATTATTGAACAGAGGAGATTCGCAGAGCAGTAGAAAACATGTAGATGTAGCGATTCAGCTCCTTTCTTATCAGTCCTTGAACAAACAGCAAAAGATAGCCACAATTTGCTTAGGAAAGGCAATTATATAAAGTAGGACGCATGTATGTTTGATAAATTAATCCCTCAAACCCTCAGTGATTGTTCCAAAAGGTGAGCATGAACTTGGTGTACCCACCAAAAAGAAGCATTTCGAAAGTTCACCATCAGAAGGGTGCAGTAGACAAGTGGAGGAGGAAAGGGAAAGGCAAGAACAAGGAACTGAGTTACCTGATTTGAGCATGCAGTGCCACATCTCATGAGCTGCCCTCTCCAAAGTGTCCAAGACTTGCTTGCCCTGTGACATGGTTTTACCCCTGCTGGCAATAGAACACCACACAGCTGCTTGCCCAGTGGTCCCCACCCCAACACTCCCTCCTGTGGGATGGGAAGGAGAACTGGGAGAAAAGAGGTGAAACCCCATGGGTTGAGGTAAGGACAGTTTAATAGAACAAAACAGGGAAGGAACAGCAATAGTGGTAATGCATAAAGCAAGGGATACCCCAAGGTGCTACCAGGACCTGAGCCACACTATCCCTGCTCCAGCTGACGTCTGGAAACCCAAGCCCCTTACATAGCAGGCATAATGTCACATGGTATCAACTATCCCATTGGCTTTTTTAGTTATTTAGCACGGTAGTGACCCCTCCCAGCTGCTTGTGACAATAAACCCTGTCCTAGGTGAACCCTGGACACCCAGAGGGGCTGTACCACAGTCTGTAGATGTTGCAGAGCCCCAGGCCAGGGCATTGCAGCCCTTTGATCCTGTCTCCAGTGCAGGAACCACCTGGGAAGGGCTGACTTCTCACTCCTTCCAAGGCATAAATATCTTCGACTACACCTCTGGGGAAATTGTCAGCAAAGTAAATTGCTTTTTGGATTGCTTTTTGTCCCATTGTGAGAGCTTCACTTTAGTAGCTATCATGGGGAGGGATGACATGGTCAGGTGAAAACCCCACATCTCAGAGGCTGCTGCAGGGGCACAGTATATTAATAAACCCATTCCCTGCAGCTGAAGCAGGAGCACAGATCAGTACTGCTTCCTCAGAAGACTATAGTTTCCTGCTGGAGAGGTGGGGAGAGAATGACTTATTTTATACCCAAATAATAAAAATAATAAAGGGAGACAAATAAATAAATAAATTCTTCTTGATAAATGCATTATTAGCTGTAGTAGGCACAATTACAAGAAGAATGGGAAGTGACAGCTGCAGGCCTCAGATAGCCAAGGCACAAAAAGGAGAGTTCTAGACAAATGTCCGTCACATAATGGGTTTGGTTCTCTTCTAGTTTGGGGAGGGACGTGGCAGATATGGGAAGCATTAGCAGGCTGTGTCACATGTAGGGAGCACAGACATTGCCGTGCCAACACTGCAGGAATAATTCAGCTGGTTTTTTTTGCTTCACTGGTGCATCTGACTTCATATTTGTTGAAAACAATGCGTGCTTCACTGTCCTCACCCTCCCTGCTCAAAGTTGGTCCCACAAAGAGGGGGAAAAGAGGGTCCTTATCTTCTTTATAAGTAAGTCTGTTGCCAGGACTAGGAGCTCAAATTAACAATATCATGGGGTGATCTCTGGGAATGGGATCATGGTCTCTGGGAGCATCTGTGTTGAGGGTAGGGCAATGGAAACTTGATGGCAATAGCCCAGCAAAGACAACCCAGAGACTGCTATCAGGAGGCCCCTTCCTTTAGATATCTCTGGGGTTTGCAGAAAGGAGGTCTACCCAGGAATATCTCATTCACTAGGTGTATGTTTGCATTCCCTGGTCAGACTCTGCAGTACATTAAATCCTCTTCCCTTAGCATAGCCCATGTGTGTTGCCTAAAGCAATGCATTTCAGCACAGCAGCCTTGCAGCCCCCATGAGCAAAACCAGCATCTCTTCCACCGTGACTAGTTTCTATATTTGCAAGCTCTGTGTAGCCTGATCACCTCTGTGTCCCCTCTGCCAGATGGATAAGTGTAGAGTCCTACACCTGGGGAGGAATAATGCCACACACCAGGACAGATTAGGGATTTACCCGATGGAAAGCAGATCCATGGAGAAGGATTTCGTAGTCCTGGTGGACAATAAGTTATCCATGGGACAGAAATGTGGACTTGTGGCCAGGAAGGGGTATCCTGGAGTGCATAAAGAAGAATGTGTCCAACAGATCCAGGGGGGTTCTCCTCCCCCTCTACTCTGCCCTACTGAGACCACATCTGCAGTATTGTGTCCAGTTCTGAGCTCCCCAGTTAGAGGAGGATAGGGAGATACTAGAGAGAGTCCAACAGAGAGCTACGAAGATGGAACATCTCTCTTATGAGGAAAGGCTGAGAGCCCTGGAGCTGTTTAGCCTGGAGAAGAGAAGACTAAGAAGGGATGTTATTAAAGTTTACAAATATCTGAAGGGAAGGTGTCAAGTAGAAGGGGACAGTCTCTCTTCAGTTGTACCCTGTGATAGGACAAGAGGAATGATCACAAACTGGAACACAGGAAGTTCCACCTCAATATGAGGAAAAACTTCTTTATTGTGAAGGTGATGGAGCCCTGGAACAGGCTGCCCAGAGAAGTTGTGGAGTCTCCTCTGGAGACTTTCAAAACCTGCCTGGACATGTTCCTGTGTGGCCTGCCCTGGGTGATCCTGTTCTGTCAGGGGAGTTGGTCCCTTCCAGCCCCTACATTTCTATGATTATATGACCACTGCTTGGTTAGGACATGGAGGTGAAGCAGCTTGGTGGGGATCACTGGGGATAATTATGCTCCAGACCTTGCATAAAATATTCAAGCTATGGTTGCTGGGAGCTCACTATAACTTCTTACCTTGGTGGTTCTTCCACTAAGGATGAACTACGGAGAAAGCAAAGCAAATCAGCTCCATTTTTTTCTACTGACCAAACCTGTCCATACCCCTAAGACTAGGATTCAGAGCCCTGCCTGTTACCCTTTTCCTGTGAGGTACACACCTTTTACTGTTTTAACCCATGGCACTTTTCCAGTCACACAGTAATGAAAGCTTTTGGCCATTTCAGGAGCATGGGAAAGCGTAGGCGATGAAAAGTGGAGAGAGAATGACTCCCCTGTATAGCAGCACGCTCCATAATAACAGTTTGAGAACCAGTTGCAATTTGCTGGGGATGATGACACTGAGGTCAGGCAAGCAGTATTGTAATTTACATCCAGGAAAATGTAACCAGACATGACCAGACAACGAAGAATCACTCTTCCAGTTATTACGAACAAAGAGCATGCAGTGGGAAATCATAGAGGCCTCTCTACAAGACCCCTCTGCCTTCAGCTTAACTCCATCTCAGCCTAATTACACAGCCTGGCTTGCATTAGTATTGTCTACTGGCTCTCCTGTGTCCCCTTCTCACTGTGTGTCATTCAGAGCCATTAGCGTGGATTGCACAACCATACTAGGGATTCCCCCAGGGCATATGTAAACTTTCCAAAAAACCGTGATCAGTCCAGCCTGAGGCAGCACCCAGGAGGGAAGATTTCAGCCTGAGTGATTAGAATTTGGAAGACTTGTAAGTAACAGAAAGTGGGGTCTAATAATAGGAAGCCTTAGGCAGCCTTAATAGAAAGCACATTATGAGGCCTGTGCTCTGCATCTAATGTATCGTCTCCAAGTTAATTGCTCATCAGTTCGGTACATAAACAAAGACTGATGATGTGACTATGCAAGTGGCAGGGCTCATTCCACAGTGAGTTTCTTGCTGCTAAAAAAAGGCTCACGCCATCCCCTGCCTGCCCCTGACAGCAGAGTGTCTGGGAGAACAGCTTCCGACACAACCAGGTGGTCCTCCTGGACCTGAGGAGCTGGAGGTCTGTCACCTTGCAATGGATGTTCTCTCTCCTGCCAACAAATGTGTCCTGCTGAAGCAGGGTGAGTGTTTCAGTGGTGAGACACTGGAAAAGTTCTGGTTGCCCCCTTCCTGGAACTATTCAAGTCCAGGTTAGATGGGGCTCTGAGCGACCTGATCTAGTGGAGGGTGTCCTGCTCATGGCAGCAGGGTTGGAACTAAATGAGCTTTAAGGGCCCTTTCAACCTAAACCATTCTATGATTCTAACATTACTTCATCTTGAATGTGATCCTTTCTCCCCCCACAGGAAGGCTTACAGGCAGCTCTTTAGTAATTGCAGCTCCTACCTGCTGTTTTGAAACACTGCTGGTTTTGCTTTTTTAAAAACAGGCATCCACAGGCACTGGGACAGAAGTACTGGCCCTGCCAGTGCAGCCTTATTAGAACGAGGACTGAAGCTGGGGACAGGGAGCATCCTGCAGTTAGGAGGTGCCCAGGAGACCAGAGGCAAACCTAGTAGTGTCTCTGTCTATGTGTAGGAATATATGTAGCCTGAGGCTGGAGTTCTGATAGACTCTGAGGAAGAGGGATTAGCAGGTGGGATGGGTTAGTGCTAAAGTGTAAATATTTCTAATAATGAAGAAGAATATACTAAACAAATGACGCACAATGCATTTGCTCACTACCTGCCAACAGATACCCAGCCATTTCCTGAGCAGGACTCTCATCCAGCTTTCCCCTAGTTTATGTATATACTAAGCATGATGTCATATGGTATGGAACATCCCTTTGGATGCTTTGGGCCAGGTGTCCCTGCTGTGTCTCCTCCCACCTTCGTGTGACTCCCCAGCCTCTCTGCTGGCAGGTCAGTATAAGAAGCTGAAGAGTCCTCGACTTAGTGTAAACACTGCTTAGCAACAACTAAAACTTCAGTGTGTTATCAATATTATTCTCATCCTAAATTCAAAACACAGCACTACAGCAGCTACTAGGAAGAAAATTAACTCTATCCGAGCTGAAACCAGGACAACTAGCCAGAGAGAGTAAGGTCAGCACCTTGCAACTACTTTGATGAGTCTGCACCAAGCCTGTGACCACCACACAGCACTGAGGACTGAATCTGCACGGTTTGATATGCATTGTATTAGCATCCTAGTCTGTCCCTACTGGAACAGACCTCCCTGGTGCTTGACTTGGTAATGCTTTCTAAAGTAACATTAAGGGTTATCCATGAGAAATGCCCGAAACCTGGCATTCCTGATCACATGAACAACTGGTCTCACCTGGAATCATATGACAGGAGGCATAATGAAGTGTTGGTCTGGTAGCAAATAGGTCTAGAGAGATCTCCAGGATGTTTCTAAATGTCAGAGAGTAAATGGCCAGAGGTGAAAATTGTCTGTGCTCAGGAGTTCACTGTTTGCAGTAGTCTTGCTGCCCAGGAAGGTAGTGTAAGTTATCCCCTGGCAAAAGATATTCTAATTTGTCTTTGGCTCAGCCTGTGAGTCTGTAATCAGTGCTGCTAATCTTTAATAAAAGGGGTTCACAGGAGCCTTTGTTTATAATGACATGGTGGGTGATAGCTCTTTCTTGTTATAATCCCCTCTCAGAAAACATTTGATGGGGAAAATGTCTCCCTTGACAGTTTGCTTAAATTTTCATTTGCCAAAACACTGAATAAACTTCTTGTTTGTCTAATGGAACAAGAAGGAATTGTGACATTTTTATTGTTTGTTTACTTCCTCACTAGGGCACCAGCTAAATTGAAGATGTCATCACACAGCAATGAGAATCAAGCTTCTTAATTTAACTGATTGGTTTGCAAACAAGGGTCTCCAAAGCACCACTCAGCCATTCAGGCTTTACAGTGACCACAGACTGAAACACATCAGTAAATTACAAGCAGGAGAAGCAATGCAATGGGGAGGTAATCCCAGAAAAGCTGCTTCTTTTACAAGGTATCATACAGAAGCACTGGTCAAACAGCATCTGTAAAACCAGCAGTGAGAAGACAAAGAGAGCAATATATTGTCTTATAAATCCTACATAATTAGCAGCTGCTGCTGGATTAATGCTGGCACTAATTCTGAATGGGGCGGGGATAACTAGATTTCTTGTCTGAATTCCCTCTATTATTCACTCTTTTTATACCCTTAAAACCAGTAGAGTTACTCTTGCTTTACACTGCACTAAGCAAGCAGAGAAGGCAGCACTTTGGATGCAGACAGAGGAGCAGTCCCCCATGGATCAGTGAGATTTTCAGACAGATCAAATGTTGAGCTTCAGGTAATTGGCAGAGATCCTTTAATGTCTGAGTTTAACACTCACCTGCTAGAAGAGAACACAATTAGGCAATGAGATGTGGAAGAGTCTGAAGTGCCAGGTATAATAATTCAGCCGTAGTAGGCTGTTCAGAGGAAAGCTGAAGGCTGAGAGCTGTCAATTACACCAGAGGTGAATTAATAGAACCAAATTCATGCACTGAAGCATCTTATTATTGCTATGATCACATTTTATTATGAAGCAGTTTGGGTGAGGTTATTTTCTTTTAATTTATTTATCTATGTTAATTTTGTGCAGAGGCAAATAAGTTATGAGTTGGGAATTGTATTAATTTCACTGCTTGGAAATATTTTAATAGCCGATTAGATCGTCTGCTAGTTGTTTCTTTTTTCTTTCTCTTCCTTCTGCTCATTATAAAATTAGTGTTTTGTACAACAAACACCATGGGGTAGTGAATAATAATCCCTCTTGGTTTCCATCCCACACCAAATTTACTAGTCACCCCCTAAACTCAACTTCCTGACCGTGCATTTTGTTGCCTCCCCAATGTGCATTTTAAGGGCTGGACTCTCCAGTGCAAACAGAAGTCAATTTTACAGGCTGGAGGGAGGTCTCCCCATCCTCCCCAAGGTAAATAAACTGCATTTCACTCTTACAGCAAGCACAGGGGGGGCTGATCAGAATCTTCAATCAAGGAAAATTGTAATTCAGCCACATCCAGCAAATAATGTCATGTACCGAGGGCGTGATTGTGCTGAGCCATCCCAGCCTGCCATCAGCAATACTGCTCTGTGTAGACCAAGCAAACTGGAGGGGAACCATGTAGCAAAGGGAAGCCACTATAGTCCCTTTTGTTTCTATGGTATCTAACTTGTGCTCACACGGCAGCTGAAAGACACCTGTGTTTGGTGCACATTTGGGATTAGTCCATTCACAGGATGTGGCACAGAGGACACCAGGTGAAGCCAAGGACCATGTAGATAGCTAGGACACACCATGGGAGACTGCAGGCAGGTGGCTGTTGCCTGTGCACTCTCTTACAGTGAATGATGCTCCTGCGGTCCCCAGTGAGAGCCTTGTAACCGCACAGATCCAACCATTAGGGGGAAAGAGAGAAAAAAGGCAGAGTTGGGAGAGAAATAAATAATTCCTGTGACCTTTCCTGTTCCTGTACAAAACTACACAAGGAAGAAACAATAATAATCAAAACCCCATCTGCCCTGGGATGACAGTGAGAGAGGTTTTGTCCATCCCATTCAAAGAAACAGAGATGTCCGAATATTTATGACTATTACAACTTAGACTGAAAGTCTCAGACAGTCTAGAGATGATAATTAGTTCTTCAGCTTTAGAAGGCAGTGCTCGAGGATTTTCCTTCTCTCCCTGAATGGCACAGGTGATGTGATTTTTGTGGTCTACTCCCCTGCTAGGTATCTAAGCATGGTGGAGCAGAGTATCTGCAGATGACAGCCACAGCTCTGCCTTTCCAGACACCCACTTTGAATGGGAGGAGCCTTTCTATGCCCCAAAGTGAGAAAAAAGGACACTCCATGGCCTTGGTGAATATACTTCAGCACGGGCTTGACAGCCTTAGCTGCTAACATCAGGAGCTTGGAAACTTAGAGGAATCCTACAGTAACATTTTTCTTTGGCTTAATTACCGAAATAGACAAATTGGAAATTGGCCCATCATGAAGATAAATAGCAATAAAAAAAAGCAGTTGAGAAAAGTGTTCCTGCTAAATTATAATTAACCACCCACCAGCAGCTACCTGACAGAGGTGAGAGGGGAGACTGTGAGCAGCCCCTTGGATCTGCTGGCAGCGTTTCCCGTGATGCTCCTCGTTACTGCACCTCCGGGGCACTTAATGCCCCATTTTGCTTTCAGTGCAATTATAAAAGGCCACTTACATTTGCCACCCCCCCCCCCCCCTTTTTTCCCCCCCCCCACACCCCTCATAATCCTAAATCTCAGCCAAATTCCCCCTTTATAAAGGCAACCCAATTTTCATTGTGGGCGTGACT
>JANHGN010021567.1:30878-77812 GCA_024605025.1 Megaceryle maxima | reverse complement strand
CCCCCCTTTTTCCTTCCGTTCCAATTAAAAAGGGCCCTTTTTTTTCCCCCCCCCCCCCCCCCCCTTTGTCTCCCCACCCCAAGATCTCTAATAGTCTAAATTATCAGCAAATTGCCTATTTGATAAGGGCAAGCCATTTTGCATTGAGAGCTGAACTATTTCCCACTTCTGGGGGATAATATTAGGCAAATAACAAGCATCATTCTTTTGACATGTACAATTATTTGCCAAATGTATGTTTGAATAGCCTGCTCCTTTGTGTGACAAGGTCCATTCCCCATTAGCATACTTGACAGATGAATATGCTGGGTCCTTGTGGAAAACCTGGCAGTAACCATGGTGACTGGTAGACAATGTTTTGAGTGAGGGATGTATTATCAGTTGCAACTCGAAGTAAAAAAAGTGTATTGCTAACGAGCTGATCTGCAATCCAGGAGAAATACATTGTTCCTGGGTAATTAAGCCAATCTTGGTACTAGTTTAAACTCACATAAATTAGAGGCAGAGGTGTCTACCTATTTTGCTGTTTCACTGGTTCCCGATGGAGGTTATTTCTCCTTAATTTTTAATTAAGGTTCTCTTTGAAAGAGCTGAAATGTGGTTTTCTGCATGCCACAGGGTTGTTCTGGAGCCACAGGACAAAGTGGATAACCAGGACACTCTCTGTCCCTGGCGGTATTATATGGAGGTCAGTGGCCATCCTTGCAAAACAAAGCTACCAGGGCGGCTCCCATCACCTTTGGGGTTACCCTGGGTTTATTCTGAGTTTTCTTTATGGAGTGGTGGAAGGAGATGTTGCCCTCATGTCACTCTGGTGAAAGAGGGCAGCTCAGCACTGGCTGTAGATATCTCCGCTCCTGACCTTGCTGAGCCAAAGCCTTTCATCCCCAGGCTCTCCCAGCTCTGGGGCATGCTGGAGCTATCCCCTCTGTAAGGAAGGGGGCTGATCAACCCCCAGGGGAATTCCACTGAATACCTATGGAATATTGGTTGAAAGGTACTCCCTGAACAAAATTATACTACTCCTGCAACTGGTGGGGCAACACCCAACCTTACCGGGCAAAAGAGAGAGAAATGGAAAGGGGGAACTAATTGCCTCTGCCAACTGAAGAGTCTTATTCCCACCTTGTGGATGGGATTTCATCTCCAGCGTAGATCTCATGTTTGCATTGGGTCCCAGCCACTCATGTGCACGCATTTCCAAGTTGAAGTCTTAGGGAGAGAGGCAGGCAGACACCACCACCCATTTAACAGTTACCTGGTGCATCTAAAGAGACAGCTCTGGATGCAGCACCAAATCTGTCACAGGGAGGAGAGACATTCTTGTGCCTTCATTTGATTAGAGAGGCTGCTCACATGCCTCTCTCCCTTGGGAAAGAGACTAAATAACCTATGCATAGCAATGCCTTGCCTTGAATCTTGCCCGTTTAAATCTATACAGAATAGGTGAAAGCCTCTCCGTTTTGTCCTGGTGGTTATTTTGCATCAGCTTTGCCTGGGGATAGACTGACACAAAACCCAGGCAGGAGAAAAACAAGACCAGCTTCTTCATGCTCTGCTAATAAAACTGAGCAACCTGTTTGAAACCATTGCCTAGTCTCCCTCCAAACCCCCTGAATCCCTGCAACACATCACCCTGCTTTACTGAAAAAAAAAAAAAAAGGCAGATTATAGGAACAAGGTTATTATTAGCAGTTTGATTAGGAACATATTCTCTACGCTCCTTCGTTAGAAGGAATGTCCCTGCCTATTTAGACACAAATTTGCCCTCATTTCACACACACCTGGTGCTCTCTCACTTCTATTATTGTAAAATGTCATCTTGGAAAATGCTGAGCCAGGTGCCAGAGGTCAGAGAAGGTGATTTTTACTAGAGTAATGAATCCTACTGCCTTTTAGGACTTTTTTTTCCCCTTGCCTTTTCCTTGTTTCTGCATCTTTTTTTCAGGGAAATATTTTTTCCCCCCACCCCCAGCCTCTGTACCCATCAGTCTCCCTGTTTTGGACTTTGGCAGGTTGAGAGCTACAATTAGAGCCAGTGTTTATGGTGCTGGCCATATGGCTTGCAATGCAAAATAGCAGCTGCATGGGAATCTCGAAACGAGCTCTCCTCAAGGTCACCACGCACGTGGAAGCTCATGCCCGCCCAGGTGGGACACACACAAGCTTGTTGCTGGTCGATCTGTGATCACACACGTACCCAAGTGCCTCGGCTGCAAACTAATGCTGGAGCAGCTGCAGAGCCACTTTGTACAGTACCAGAGCTGGGAATGCTGGGGGTTTCTGCCTCCTCTTTAACAGACCATCTGCAAATCCCTGCAAGATCGCAGCACTGCAGAGCAGTTTCTCTCATCATGGCACCCATGTGGATCCCAAACCTTCCAGCCAGCCTTGGTGAGCTTGGCTTTTGGGAGTTGCAAGTGTTTTGGTTGGTTTGTTTGTTTTGTGAGGTTTTGTTTGTTTGGTTTTGTTTTGGTTTGCTTTGCTTTGCTTTTTGTTTTGTTGTTTTGTTTTGGGTGGGGGGGGTTTTGTGGGTTTTTATGGGAAAGCAGGAAAAATTAAGGCAGGAGATGGACTGGTCATGCAGAAGCATATGGTGCCTTAAATGGAAGGTCTAGAACTGCACTGGGACAAAGTTTTCCATTTTATCAGAGGATCTTTTTGAGGGAGATTGGCTCCCTAGGAGAGCAGAAAGCCTGGGTACCACCAAAGGAAAGCCACATGGGCAGGGGGTCTCAGGGTGCGTCTTGCTTTCCTGAATCAGGCAGATTTCTGTCTATTTTGTTACTACAGTGCCCCTCTCCTTCCCAGCCCAGCAATAATGGACAACGTGACAAGCACTGCAGCCCTTTGCCTGATTCATAGTCTCAGCTGTGCTGGTCACAAAAACATGTCAAAAAATACCAATGTTGCAATCACAAATGTATTACACCAATGTCCACAGAGCAGAACTTTGTCCTAGAATGGGCAGATTTTTTTGTTGTTGTTGTTGTTTTTTTTGTTTTGTTTTTTGTTCAGGAGAGCATTTGAATCACTCATTTTCTGTAGAAATAGCCCTGTATAAAGCAACCTGAGCATCTTCTACACTCAGCTGCTTTTCAGGAAATCTAGCACCAAGCTGACCAAGCTGGAATTTCCTCCAGGTCTCTCATGACATTAGCAGATATGCTTTTAAAGATGTCACATTCATAAAAGAGCAAGAATGTGACCTGACTGAAGCAGGCATTTCCCAGGCTGTTTATCACCCTTCGATAAATGAATGAGAGCATTTGATGTTTACAGGCTCTAACTAGACCAGAAGGGCACTCTCTGGGATCGCGCCAACTGCCCTGCTCTTCTCAGCATAAAAGTGCATGTCCCAGGGACTAAGACATGGGCCACTGAGCAGCTCATCATCCTGAAATAAGCTGGAGATCTTCACATATTGCATGGCGTGGCCCATCTCTGAAATGCATCCATTGCTGCATTTCCAGGATGTCCCTCTTTAGCAGTATATGGCAACACCACACAGCAGTTCAATAGAGGGAGGGAGGAAGGCCAACACAGCAATCTAAAAGTGCCAGGAGAAATTAGCCTATTAGCCTTTCCACAGGACATAGTCTCTCACCCTTCACCAGACTGTCACAGCTGATTTAGGACCCGAGGCTCTAATTCTTGTCTAAAAAACAGAAAGCAAGATCTTATTTGCCTGTGTTAAGGATTCCACTCTTCCCAAAAATATAAATAAAATTATATGGAGGGATGAGAGAGGTTTCCCAGCTGAGAACTTAACTCCTAATGCTGTTATCTATAGTAACATGTTCATTTTACATATGGTGCTCACAAAAAGTAATAGAAAGAAAATGGCACATGTAAAATTTCTCATAATATTATGTAAAAAGTTTTATCAGCGAGTCTTTAGGATTCTAAAAGAGATGTAAAGTGCCTGAAACAGAATAGTTATTGTATGTAATAGAAATGTTAAGTAAGAGAACATGAAGGAAAATAACTTAATATTTTGCATTACCTTCTGATGTCCCGGTGCCTAGTCACAAAAAAAACTAGGCACTGGGTGGAAGCAAAAGGCAGAGGAGGTGATGGGGCAGAAGTCTTTTCTGGGATCAGACATGTTCCCTCCCATCTAGACAGAGGGCTTAGAGCATGGACATCTTCCTGTGAGTCTTCGCCTATACCTAATTTAGGCTTTACACTATGTATTTCTACACACATGGCTGCAGAGAGCAATTGAAAACATCTTAATGAGGTACTTGGGCTCCTTATATAGTCCCCAAAGAAAGCTGGTGACTGACAAACAGCTGAGAAAGCCCAGGAGTGATCAGAGCAGTTCTGCTCTGCAGAAAACTCAAAGCACAGCACAGTATGAACTTTCTCCCTTCAGGGAGGAAATAATTGCCTGCCTTCCCAAACCAGGGCATTTCTGTGCCTACATGTCACCAGATAAAGTTTTCAGCTGAGAAAAGCACAAAATAGGAATTAGCCATCTTTGGGGTTATCAGTGTGGGATGGAGGATTTCTGCATTGCTCTTTGTGGTGCAAATACCCCTTCATACTTTGGTGACAAGCCTCACCCATGCAAGGCTCTGAGGAATTGCTTGTTAGAGAGAAATTCAAGGTTGTGCGGACAGAGTTGCTTGGGACCTCACTGTTACCTGCATGTCTGTGCTCCAAGACTGGCAAACTGAGTGGTGAGGGGAAGAAATGACCCACCTAATTTCCTTCTGTGATAATCCCACCTGGGCAAGGTGCTGACCTGGGCTGTCTCTAGCAGTGGAGACACCATTTTGGACTTCCCAATGTTCTCCATGATAAGGCAGGAGCCACTGGTGCTGATGAGGTCAGTGAGGTGCCCAGCCAGAGTCATGTCCCATATGCAGGCTTTTCAGGGCAGCAGCAGCAGCAACCTGCTATTTCCAGAGAGATCCAGAATGAGCATTTCTATTAGACATAGGCCTAAAGACACATTAAAATATAATGAAGTGTCTTAATCACCCTTTACAAGCTAAATTTATCACAGAGAGCACCGTAAAATGAAAGTGAAAGAGCAATTCCACAATGATGCTTATACAAGATGGATTGAGAGATATTATTTGTTGTTAATGAATGCCAAATTCACTGCTGTCTCATCCCCATGAATGAAATTTGCGGGGACGTGGAGCAAGGGCCCTGGGCTGCACAGAAAACATTTTGCATTCAGCTTGTGGCACTTGTTTAAACTGCCTGGAAGCTTGGTTACACTGGTGCTCTAATGCACAGATGTGGGCATGTCTGCCACAAAATCCTCTGCTAACCTGGGGCTCAATAGCTTTTTGGACCCTCCAGATTCAGTTGACTCCATCATCAGATCTTCCTTCACAGAGCCCAGAGGGAGAGCACAAAGCTTGCTGCAGCTTCTTTTATGAAGCCAAGATATCTCAGTCTAAGTGTTAACTTCCCCTGCATAATTAAATATTTGTCAGTGGCTAAATATTCAGGGTAAATACCCTAGGTACATGATGTCTGTTGGGCTGCTGAGGTCCCAGCAGCACTCTAGGTAAGAAGCCCCTGAAAAGTTGCTGTCTTATCTGGGTGCAGCCCTACCAGATGATGCAAAACACTGGGGACTTCTGGCCTCTCCTCCTCTTGTCTCCCTGTTTCCCTCTCACAGCTTCACCCCCTCCAAACCTACACCATTCACTGCACCCAAAGAGCAGAGTGGGCAGACATCTCACAGGACCACTCACTCCCGCAGACTGGCTGCTTGGGCATAGCCTGACCCAGCCTTCAATGCTGCCCTGAAAAGCAAGGGTTTGATGAACACACTGAGGCCAGATGGACTACATCCCACTGGGCTTTGTTACACATCTTTACTTTGTTCAGCACAAGGGCCCAACAATCTCTGTCCTCTAGGTGTCCCTGGATGCACTGTTTTCCTGTAGCCTTAATGACAATGGTGCCATGCATTGTAGATTCAGAAAATCCATTTGCTCAGATACGCATGAAGTCTCCAAGAATCTTGGGGCTGGAGGAGCATCCAGCTGCCTCTCCAGTTGAGCAGAAGCCTTTGCCTCCAGCTTTCAACAAAGGCATGTCCATTGTGCAAACCAAATGCAAGCTTCCCTAAACACAGAGGGAGTGAGTTTAAATAACTGTCTCTCAAGCCCAGATCCATGAGGCATCTTATATCTCCCATTCCCATCTCAGATGTGCTCTTTCTGTGTGTCCTTCTATCTCTTTCACCATAAATTTAAGGTGATGTTCTTTAAGACACCAGATCTTTGTTCTTTGCCTGCTTTAGCCCTGTCCACTGCAAGGGGGCCAATTTCTGCACAAAGCAGCAGGGGCAGAATGGGCTCTCAAAGGGTAAATATTTTAGGACTATTCCAATGGACATTATAAGAAGCCTCAATGCATAGCTAGAAAGGTCCATCTCCCTGCTTTACTACCGATACACTGCATGAGCGTGGATAAATAAACCATTTCACCTCTTTCTGCCCCCATATAAAAAGAGCTGATGGTGCCTTTCCTTTTTCAAGCACCATGAGATCTCAGGGTAAAACACACTCAGAGTTTTATTAATTCTTCTCTTGGCCTCCTGTTATTATGGTGATCTGTGTGGTCATGCACCTATGAAGTAAATATCAGCAGGAAATAGAAAAGGAGAGCTCGTCAGCATCCAGGCATCAGACATTCCCAGTGACTACAAACACACAGCCTCAATTAAATAAGTGGGTGCTGCACACACACAGCAGCTGTGACACTGCTTCTGGCACGGCTCACCTAGATGTCCTGAGTAACCTCCTGGACACACATCCAATCAAAAGGATGGCATGGGGAAAAAAAATCATCTTCCTTTATACATTTGCATCTCCGCCATCGTCAAAATCCAATGGCATAGCATGACCTTCCTGACAGGAGACGCAGGCTAAGCTGTGTGTTTTCCTTGAGGGTCTCATATATCGTCCTCTTCTGAAATGCAGCTGAGGCAGGTAACTGTTAGGCTGTGTGCTGTGCATCTGCTGGAAGATTGTACAAATACAGCATCTCCTAGTCCTTGAAGAGCCTATAAATAAATGGGCTCTTACCTTGACTGCAGGCTGCAGCATTAGTCAACACTCAAGCACTTCATTTGTAAATTTGTACACAATAGAATCCAAGACACTTGAAAAAGCAGCTGAATGTACCTTTTCTGTGCACGAGTGGATTTAGCACTTGAGCAAACTGCCGGACTAATAGGCCGAGAGACCAAAGGTTCATATTTATCCACAGCAACACATCTTAGGCAGACATGGTGTTTGTGCTCCCTCCTTTGCCACCCTAGCAATGCCTCCAGAGCCTTCCAGGGGGGCTGAAGGGACATGGGCATCCCTCTCCCGCCAGAAGTTGGTTATATTGCATCATGGCTATCCATCCCCATGACATGTGATTTTTTATTTGGCCTTACAGTCTGAGAAATGACAGGATCAGAGATCTCCTCCCACTGTTTATGCCCTTCCTCCTTTGGTCTGTCTTCTAAATGGAAAAAAAAAACTTTACAGTTCATCTTGTTTGGTTCTAGGTACTCAGCACACCTTTTCAGGTCCAAAGCAGTGCTGAAGCTGGATGTCAAAACAGTATTTCTCTGCTGGTCATTTGTTTTTAATACATCATGGTTATAATTTTTTTTTTTTCAGCTCTTACTAGCCTTATAGCTGCATGATTTAATTTATTTCTCATTGACTGTCTTCATTCTACCAATTCAGTAATTTGTATTTAATTATTTAATTTTGCAAAGTATTTAGGAGAGATGTTTGTCTGGTGCAACATACCGTGTCATTCTGCCACATCCTGTACCACTGCCATTTCTGGCAGTCCCACTGTACAGGAAAGCAAGGGAAAAAACAGAAGGAGGCCTTAACCTTTTTATCCACAAGAAACAAGCCCAGACTGTTCGGTCTTGTTTTGTGAGCTATCACCTCTTGCCTCAGTTGCATTGTGTGGGATCCTGTGTTACTGCTGAGGACCAAGGATAAGCTCTGCACAAATGCTTCTGAAGGAAGAATTGAAAACCATCACATGCTTAGTGAGGCTAAATGAGTATTCAAATTGGCTAATAAAAAAGTAATGAGGAATGCCTGCAGCCCTGAACCACCCAAAGAAAATCAACAAATGCCAGCTACAATGCAAACACTTTTTGTGGTCGGCAGTGGGGATTTCAAAACAAGGCAGGGAATGCTGGTGGGGACAGCAAAGGAAAGTAACACAAGGATCACAGCTGCTGGAGGAAGTACAAGGGAAAGTCATGGGGGAATTTTTTCACTGAAGACAAACATAGAGCCACTCCAGAGGGAGCTCCCTGTTGAACCAGGGCACAGAGCCAGATTCCTTCCCCATCCTCCCCAAGGCAACTCCAGGAGGAAAATCTCACCTGGGTATTACATGGCTTTGAGAGCTGAGCAACAGACTGCCAAGCTTCCTCCTCCAGCCCCAAACTCCTCTGAGTTCAAGTAGGGTGTCCTCAGAACATGTTCATGTTTTTCCAAGCCATCCCCAGACTTCTGGGAGGATGCCCCACTGATAAACAGGGTTTCATGAAGCATAAGGCCATGCCCCCACTGCATCATAGTGGCCCAACAGCATGGTCACTCTTGGGATGCTTATCTCCAGGCTCACGTCCCTTAGAGATCAGGGGATTTAGAACATACAAGGCTACATAGTCTTCAGATGAGGAGAATTCACCTCTGGTGCTTCCTATGTCCTTCCATCAATGGTTTATATTACATATCTGATGCTGGGATAGATAAAGTTGGTGAGATGTGTGCTTCTCAAAGGAAAGCATTGGAATAGACTGCCAAGCCACTACCTCCCTTGGTCATCCCAGTGAGATGAAGGAGAGGAGGAGATGACAGTAGATAGGTGACTCTCAGGAAAATGTAAAGCAAACTATATTAGAGACCGTGAAATGCTTAGGTACCCTGGAAACCATGTAAGTATCTCTGACAAGACAGTGAGAATAGTTATCTCAACAGCTGTAGGTTGTGATCAGGAGCATTTCTAACAATATCCTGTCATGTTGGGGTCTATTACTACAGTCCAATGAGCTGTGATGCCATTTTTCCTGGTGATGGCTTTCGTTCAGAAAGCATTGAGGTACACTTACATTTCAGTAGCTATCTTGAGGGTTTTTGGCATATTGTGTCACTCATTTAAAACTCAAAGCACCTTTTAAAAAATGACAAGCCAAAGAACTTGAGTCTGACAGACCTGTGGGAATAAAGGTGGACTCTGCAGGGGTCACAGTGTTAAGAGTGTAAATGAGCTCAGAAGCAGGCCAACCAAGCTTTAAAACACATACTTAAATGGGTAATGGAATTTTCTGGCCTTCCAGGCTCAAAATCTTCTTCTCAGCAGGCTCCCTTATGTTATTTATCTCTTCTGCTCAAGAACAGTGGCTTAGCAGAGCAGCCAAACTTCAAAATGTGAAGGGACAGGGGTGGAAAAGTGTCATCCTCAGAGTATGCCAAGTACAAACTGAGGTGACAGTCTGGAGGTCGGCTCTTGTGTCTTCATAATGCACTTATCTAACACCCTCCAGAATGACACCTTCCCCTGTGGTCAAGGGCCAGCAAAGGAGACACAAGTAGCATTGACTTTTGTACCACAGCTAGGAGTGACAGAAAAGGAGTGTGAAATAAGAAAATCCTGGAAGAGAGCCAGGGAATGTGTTTTCCAGAAACATATAATCTGTAATTGGACTAATTCTGATGTATTTGTGTCTTCAATTCTTTGTTTCCCTGTTGTCTGTATAACTCTTGATTGGAACATTCGATGTTGCTTTTGTGAGTTCCTAAATCCAATCCGTTTTGATGATGTACATGAATGTGCATCTGATGGATGTTTTCTAGCACCTTTTTGTTGCCTCAATTAAAGGATAATGAACAAGAATTGTTCCTATTTGTAAAACATCTCCTGCTATTTCCTGCTTTCCATTGGTTGGACAATGTCTCTTAATTAAACACAAAGCCTTTTAACATCTTTCAGGGGAGAGAGACCAAGAGTGGGAAGAGAGGAAGTAAAGGAGGAGAAAGGGAGAGGTGAGGGGCTTTTGTACTTTCAGTAACCTGCCTGTGGAGGCATATTTGATTTGTTGCAGTAATGGTCACATATTGCAGTTTTCTCCAAGTGTGATGACAGGGGAAGGGCTAAGGACATCAGAGCCACCTCCACTGAGATCCATAACTCTGTAGAATACCAAAATCAATGCCTCAGAGAATAAGAAATGAAATGTAGAATCTTTCATTTTTAGTCACCAGACAAATCCTGTTCATCTCCCAAAGTGCCAAGAGAAATAACCATCACCTAGATACCTGCTAGGGCCCGTGTAACATAAGCATATAAGAAAAGTAAATAAATAAAATACAATAAAAATAAAATAAAACCAGAAGACATCATACTGTATCTGTCTTAGCAGAGATACACAGGAAAGATGAGTTCACCAATTTTTAGTAAAACTCATCACTTTGGATTGATCTATACTAGGGTGAGGGGTGAATATCTCTTTGTACTGCCTCTGCTGCTGTGTGAAGGGAGAGTGAGCATGTCATGTCATCTTTCACCAGCATACAGTTCATTTGATTGTATGATTTTTAAATCAGATCCATCCAGATCTGAGCACAAGCACAAAGCATGAGATTTCATATTTTAGCCCAATTAAACGCATTACAGAGTGTCATCTATTCTGCCCATGAGAAAGCAGCTTTACCCTGATCTTGAGCCTCTAAGATCTCCTCTGTCACTTGATCAACATGTCTATTTTGTCCTCTTTGGTTAAAACCCAGAATGGGTTTCTGTGTGGCTCCTGTGGCTTTGAGCCCTAAGTCTGTTAGATCAGCTGCTCCTCCTGCCTCTCCTGCCTTTTCCAAAGAATGGCAGGGTGTGACATTTGAGGGGAGGAGCGGATTATGTGCTGCAATGACATCGCTGACTAATCGGATTCCATCCACCCTTCGTACTTGCTGCTTTCGCCAAACTTTCCCATCCACAGAGGACGAAGGGCGACTGCAGGAAACCCTCACCCCATGTGGGGAGCCTGGCCCCTGGTTTAAGTGGAGCCATATGTTTAATGCTTAACACACAACACTGGCAAAGGAAAGAGGTGATAAAAGTCTTTGGAGCCTGTGTTACACATGCAAATATTGCCCGTGAAAGGCAAGCCTGTCTCCTGTGACACTGCTTGTAATCCTGATGTCATCCTCTTCACTCCCTCTCACACACGGAGTGTTTATTTTGCCGTGGTGCATCTAACACAAGACTAAAACCATGTGGGGCAGCAGAACTTTGCACGTGTCCCAAAGCCAAGTCTTCATCCTCATGGAATCTGTATGTTTAAATATAGAAATGAAGAGGCATGACAGAAAGATGAGGGAATTGCATCTGGTCTTTGTCATCCTAATATAACTCCGTAGTGGCATCTGTGAGCCTAGAGCAGCTCCAGCTGAAATAACTGACCAATCCTTCCTGTCTGCTGGGATATCCCAGGCAAACCCATGACCTGAGCTCTGCTATTTCTTTACATTTGCTCCAGAGAAGCTGGGAGCAAACATTGGATCTGTGCAGCAAAAATATTCAGTTTGCTCTAGTGTACCTAGTCCATCTGTAGCTGAGAAAGAGTAGACACTGATAGATGTTAAACTCCATGACTTAGTGTGGATAAAAGAAGGCGTGTTAAACCCATCTGAATCCTGGCATCATATTTTGGTTCACTAAATAAAGAGCAGCAGCATAAGCATCTCCCATTGCTTTGCCTCAAAGCCCAGTCTGCCAAGCACCTTGCCAGATAAGAAAGAAGAGCTGAATTTCCATGGTCCTCTCAAATCCAAGCTTCTCTGAAGCTGCCAGTGAAAGGATGGGTGACTTTGTTCTCTCTGTTGATACCATGTAAAATGTGCTTAGGTACTCTAGAGATGGAGGCTCCTGTAGCAAGGAGATAAGCTCAAGGTAGTGACGGCTCTGGCGATAGGAACAGGGATGTTTGAGTATTGGACATAATGCTGAGGCTCTCAGGAAGACATCAAATGGGCTGATAAGAATATTTTCCATCAAAGCAGAGCAGAGACCTGTTGGTCTGACCTTTATCTTTCTACCCACATGGGCTCCCTGCTCTCCTTTGTGATAAAAAGCCTTGTGCTTAATCCAAGGAAAATAAAGAGCCAAACATCCCTGGGGCACTCCTTCCTCAGGAGGGGACCATGCCAACTTGGCGCTCTTTCCACTCATCCCCTCCTTTCCTTCTCAACACCCTGTCTTTTCCCGTCTTCTTCTCCTCTGTCCCTTTTCCTTCTGCTTGTGGCTTGCCTCAAGAGTCAGCAAAGCCAGGGACATCCTACGTGGGAGCATTGCTGCTCTGTGCACAGGGAGATGCCACAGGCTTTTTTCTTTTTTTTCACTGCAACTCAAAAAAAAAAAAATTCTGCTAGCCACTCAATAATTAATGCTTATGAGCACTGATTCAGCATGTCAGGAAGAGAATTTTGCACTCTTATTGTAGTCTTTTGTAATTGAATCTTATGCTGTTATATTAGTGTGGCCCCAGGTGAGTATGCAATAGCTGAGGGGGGAAAAAAGGTAAGATAAAGGAATTACAATAGAGCCAAGTTAATGTGAGAACAAGGCAATGTCTCTGTGCCTCGAGGTGTTAAGTTAATCTCTGATAAGTTATTAACTTATTAATGGGCTGAGAAGGGATGAACTACTTTTCATCCAAAGTCCCAAGTGCTCCTCGTTTTCTTCCACGTACTTCTCCTTGTCAACTAATTCTCCTTTGGCGGTGTTCCTCCGTTGCTCTGCCTCCTTTCTTCCACATATCCTGTTTCAGCCATAATGAAATCCACTCAAAGGAGCTCTTCTGTGGAGCGACCACATTGTGCTCAAAGCCTTGGGTGTGGGGACTGCAGGAAAGATTCAGGGGCAGAAATCGAGAGGATGAAAGCCAGAGAAAACTTTACAGAAGTTTCTAATTAATCTCTCCCCCTGCTGTTGACTAATCACTAATGTGGGAAAGCAGAAAGAGAGGTCTGTGGTTTTCACATTAAACAAAAGGATTTGAAGTTACACACCTCCATCCCAGCTGTCAATGCAGCACTGAGTTCACAGCAAATATTTCTGCACTTGGGGCCCAATTTATGATACATTATCTGAGACTATGACATTTGCCATCATTTCTACTGAGGTTGTCTTCTTGATAATTCTCACTGATTCCAGTTTCTCCAAAACAAAGGTAGGAGTTTAAAACTGATGAAACAGGGTGGAATTCTGAAAAGCTTGGGGAGAATCTTCTGTCGAGGAAAGAGGGAGAGGTCCCAGCTCACACTCTTGGGGGATGTAACTCTCCTCATAGTTGTATTCACTTTGACACTAAATCTTCTTGCTCGTCCTCTCTTTTGAAGTCATACTGAGGTGAACTGCTGTGCTGGAAGGGGATTTTTCCTCACTGTCCCCATTACAGAACCTCAGAGCACTGATTAGAATCCCTAGCTTATACTTTCCTTCTAGTCTTTTCTGCCAAGGAGGGGCATCTCCCAGTGGTGCAATAAGGATCTATTGAGCTGGTGATCACACAGTTTAAAGCTCCCTTCTGAGTGTGGTTCAAGAAGGGATAGGTCCAGGATCTCTGCCTGGTGCCATTCCCTTCATCTGTCTAAAAATGGAAAGGAAAATGGTTTAAGGATGCTGGAGGATGAGTGGCTGTCCTCTTGGCCCAGAAGAGTGGGCTACAGAGGGTCAGCACATCAGCACAACAGCCTGATCTGACATCCTGACATCCTGATATGCTGACCAGGCCAGAGACCTCCCTACAACACCCCATCAGAGCATGGCACTGTTTCTTCAGTGTTAACAATGAACTGTACTTTCAGTCTTCCTTTCCAAGCTCAGACACTGGTGCAGGAAACAGATAAAAAGGATACTGTTTGTTATAATATGCAAAAGACAACGAACCTGATAATTCTTCCACACACACAAAAAAAATAATCAGTGACCTTTCAGCCAAGGAAAGGCAAGAGTCATTGCATGTCTTAGCACACAAAACATCAGGGGGACAGAAAATAACCAGCAACCAACTTTGGTAAAACACCCAAGGGGTCTTCTTTGAGTCGGCTAAGGCTTCAGCTCAAATCTTTCCATTTGCTCAGAGACAGGTTGGCAACTCTGTCTGTGCTTTTGCTGCTGCTGCTGCTGCATGGGGTAAAGAGCTCACCAGAGCATGAAAGAGTCTGTGATAAAGATACACTGACTGCCATCCTCCTTTCACTGCAAACAGGCTCAGCTTCATATCCCGATGACATCTTAAACACCAGAACCAGAGAAGGGGGAGGGAGTCGCTCTTTCTTTGCCCTCTCTGATTTTGTTATTATGATTATTATTTGCAATTATTTATTGTTAGGACAGATTCTCAGGTACATAAATAGAGGCAGAAGAACTCTCCTTTGCCCTCCCTGTTTCAGTGCATGCACCTTTTTGATGCTGCACCCAGGCTGGTTGAATTGTTTGTTTGATAGAAGCCTTTGTTGAAGATTCCCCTGCATTCCCACTTCATGAGCTATTCCCATGCCAGTTCTGCTTTCCAGCAATATCAGCTGTGCATATAAATTTTCAGACTCATCTGGATGAACCCTCTTCTGCCAGCTGGCTGTTTGAAAGCACTCCCTGAGACCACATGCCGTTTGCTCTGTGGAGGTTGGCTGGCACTGACATTCCCTGGATGTTACTGTACTGCCAGGATCCAATTCACTTGTCACCATGGTGGGGAAGGGATAAAACACCTTCCATCTCCAGCATCTGCCCACAGTGGACTAGTTCATATGCAGGTTCTTCTAGCATTTGCCAGGTGACAGCAACTTCAAGATGGTCTTCTGTCAGCTGAAGTACATATTTCATGCCGGCCTCACAGGAGGGTATCATTACCAAAATACCTTCTGTGTCATGAAAGCAGTTATACTCAGGAAAGCAAGACTGGATCTTGCAGGTATCCAGCCAGCAAAGAGCAATAACCAACAACCAGGTTAAATCTGCACTCTGTCCCAGACTCCTTGTGAGGTGTGTCCCTTCACTGGGACACATTCCCTCTGTAACTGTGGGGACAAGAACCTCACTGCCCTATCTCACAAAACTACTGTCAGGATGAATATGTCAGTGACCAAGGTCCTCACATCCTCCAGCATCAAAGGCCACTGAATACTTAAGAGAAATAGGTGTGCTCCAACAAGGCAGTATAAGCATAGCCAGGATAAAAAAAAAGGGCTTTCCTGTCCCAGAGTGTAACTCTGGGGAAGAACAAGGGAGACACTACACATCCTACCAACTGCAATATAAATTATCATTCCCATTCATGTTTATGAAGTGTTGAGAACTGTAAACATTTTCACAAAGACTTAATGCTTATTGAAATACCCAGGAATCAAAAAGAAATTGTGAAAAACATATAGTTATGACCACAGCATAAATATAGAGAAGCAATCCCAAACCACAGGCAATACCTCATTGTCAAATGCAGATAATCATCCAAGCAGACTCTCAAGTGGTGAACTCCAGTGACGAATGGGAGGCAGACCTCCTCACAGACATGGGAACGCAAGTATCCTGTGTGTTTTCTGCATGAAACTATAAATCATCCACAGCATTATAATGGCTGGAGAACAGATAAAGGCCTTCTGTTACACTGGGCAGGAATCTGAGGCATCTTTTAAATGCAGGAATTAGCATCAAGGAGTTAGTGCTCAGTTGATCCACATGATCACAATGACTTCTAGGTAAAGAGTCTTACGTGTAAGTAATACAAACCACAGCACCGATTTACCATCATCCTTAGCTCAAAAGGTGTTCATGCTCCCCCAGACAGCGAAAGCACTAGGACCTAAGTGACCACCACTGAACTACACCAAACATGTGTCCAGTCTGAACTTGCTTCTACAGGCAAAGAGCTTTGGTCACAGCAAAGAGCTGTGGTCACAGAGCTTTTGGTTTGGAGCTTGCTCATGTCTGGCTGGTTCCCCTGAACAGACCAGCACCAGAAGGTGCTAAGCTGGTGTGATGATTGGAGCCCAGCACACAGGAGTAATTCAAATACAGGTTTGATTTTCCTTGCTTATCAATACCTGTTGTTAGGCAGGGGAAATGCCATGCCTACCTTCCTTTGATCATATACAAAACTGAGAGGATATCTAATATGTAACTGTATGTTCTTCCCCAAAGAGAGAAGTCAAAGTCACTGCACTTGTATGTCACATGCACTTATACATGTCCCTTAACCTGCACTTTCACAGCCTTTTGTGTCCCCAGAGTTATCGCCCTCTGATGCAGCATTATCCCATGTTGACTTACTGTCATATTCATGGCAGTATTACATTCCCTGGAGAAAAAGGGCTCCTGGCAGTACTGCTTTGAGAGACCCTTTATTATATTGATGCCAACAGAGATTGCCTCTTTGATAAATGAGCATGTACCTATGAATAAATACAGGAGTACATTTTATATGTATTGTATATCTGTACTGACAGAGTAGAGATTTGTGCAGCCATGTGCTTTTAATATGCATGGAGAACACAAGGCAGCAGTAACTGGCAACTGTAGGTTGCTGAATATATATTCCACTGACAAACAGAGGATCCCAGCCAGACATCTAGACAAGATGTTTCCATTGCATCCCTTTTTTTGTAGCAGTTGGGAGAAACCCACTCTGCACTCTGGGTAGGATACTCTTTGGATATTGAAGGACCTCTCTGTTAAGATGAATTTGCAATTTCAAATATGCTGGCCTGTCTTCTGGTCTCCCTTGAGGCAAGAAACCTAAGGGAGATGGAGCTTTCCATGCATTACCAGACTGACACAAAAAAGAAATTGCATAGGAAAATTATTGTCCTTTTGGGAGCTCTTCCTGGAGGCACTGTGTGAGTGTGGAATTATCACTGGGATGCTTTGATGCACACCAAAGGTTGGGAAGAAGAAAGTCTAAAATGGTTCAAGGAGCAACACCAGACTCCAAAAACAATTTTGGCTGACTAAACCTCCAGATGAACAGCACAACTTCTTCCACAACCCCAGGTATGAAAGCCCCACACCAACCCACACCAGAGGCAGAAGACTCTGTGTACTACCCTAGCTGGAGAGCAGTGCAGGAAGAGACCATCATTCAGAAACTATCCACCAGCAAGAAGCCAATGCAGGGACAGAGAACATTGTTTCACTGAGAGCTCAAAGAGTAAATCTTTCCCCTGAGTGCTTAACTGAGAGGTACCAGGTAGCTGACTCAAAGCAGACTTTGTCCTCTAACAGGCTCTGAAAGAAAGGAATTGTGAGGGAAGGGAGAAAGTATCTTAACCATCCTCATACCTTTCCAAAATGAGCTCACAGTCACTGGAGAAGGGAATAACAGCCTGCACCTTGCCTGGAACCTCCCCGCCTGACACCTTTTCCCTGCCCAGGGAGCAAAGGAAATTCATTTCCCAGCTCTTGCTGACCCTGCCTGAATGGCTCCCTCTTATATTCTCTGAAATTTTAGAAGTTGTCTTTGAATACCATAACAGCAAGGTGATGGTTACCAAGGGAACAAGCCAGGAGAAGGTCAGGCTTTTCTGGGTATCTTTTCATGCTTTATCTGGGCTGAAAGTTTATGCAGACAGATCAGATGAGTGTCTTTCCATCCTGGAGAAATAAGGCCATCATCTGCTTGGAAGAGGACTGATAAGAGGGGAAAGGGGTAGCTCAGATTTCCCACAACTGCACACTTCATTCTGGGGAGTTACCCTCAAAATTGCCTGTGATGGGAGAACCCTGTATTACCATCAGTAGTTGTGATTTCAATCCAGAGACATAACTAGGAGACTCCTGCATTGATGAGTTTAAAACTGGATTTGCTTGGAGGTTGTGGTAGAGGTACAGAGTAAAAATATTCCCAGAGCATGAAATAGAAAACTGAAACAGTAACTTGCCTGAAGTTAATCAGCACAGCCCTTGGAGCTCTTGTATTTTCATGGATCTATGTCGCTTTCACCAGGAGAAAATTCAGCTGTCCAGGAAAGACAGTAAAGTTGAGGTCTAAATGTAAGGTCATCAGGGCATCATGTGGCCATGACATGACAGGGATGAGGAGCAATTTCTGCTTTAATAAGAAGCCCCAGGCGTAGAGTTAAAATTGAACTATCTAAAGAAGAGCAGAATCTGATGTTGCCCTTCATGTGCTAATTGCTCAACATGGTTGCCTTCTGGCCACAGAGGACTGAACCTCTGCTCTTTTAGGAGGGTTGTTATCCAATGAACATGTTCATTTCTCATGCTGCGCATGGCAACAGTTGTGCTACTGCCACTAGCATTGTTTTTGATTTGCAGTGCTGCTGTTACCCCAACAGGTTGCCTGAGTGAAGCGAGATAAAGGAAGCAAGGAATGGCCATTGGAAATTCCTCATGTATGTCGAATGCCAGCTGCTGCCATTCTTTCTCATCTGAGAGCCCTGCCAAGCACCCTTGCCCTCTGCACTTCAGTTTGTATCTCTTTCAAAGTCCTTCACTAGAAAAAACACTTTTGCTAATGAAAGCCCATAGCTTTGCTGTCCCCAATTGTGAGTGCTGCTAATAGGGGGTCTCAGGAGACCCTGTTTCTGTACAGCAGAGCCACTTGACATTAGTCAACATTAGTTCCCCTTCCAGTCCCTGATAGTGTCAGGCAAGCAAGCTCTCTCTACTGCAAGCAAAGAGCTGGCTCTACTAAACATCTAAATGTGTAATCAGTTCTCGTGGCATAGCCATGGTCCACAATGCTTTGTACTTGTGGCTAAGCAGACTACTGCCGGGAATTAAACTCTTCCCTGGCTCTAAAAGCAAATCAAAACTCTTACCTCCAACTTGGCCTTCACAAAAGAAAGCCCAGCTAATCGGGCTGATCAGTCAGTGACATATGGTTTTGAAAGAACAGGTTCTGATTTGCAGACAAATATGTGTTCCCAGCACTTAAGTGCTTGTGGTTTGTGCTGAAATAGATGCTTTAGTGCTGAATTGCTGGGACTGGGGGCTTTTGTCTCCTCTTTCTCAAATAAAAAGTCAGTGCAAGTAGCCTTTCATGATCTGTTCATGAGCAGCCTTCACACACAACATGTGCATGTGGCACAGAGGAGCAGAGCAGTGTGAGTCTGCCAATGCAGGTGGCCCTGAGCATAGCCCTCAGCAGCCCACATTCATCAGGCATTGGACAGGCACACTTCCAGCTGATTTATTGATATTTAATATTTAAATACTAGCCAATCATTCAGCCCTGGTGAGTAGATGCTCAATAAGAACAGAGAGAAGCCATCTCCTGACAGCCCACTCAGATTCCTCCATCACTTAATGCCAAGTGTAGAGCCCTCTCCTTGCTCCCTGGGCTCACTGGGGGCCGGTACCACATGCATCTCATTTCCTCCAGCCCTTGCCTCCCTTCTCACCCATCCACTCTGTGTTTGTCTGTGTCAGAGGCCTTTTAGGATTCACAGCATCAGGACCTAGCAAGGAGATTCATTCCAGATATCTCCTCAACAGGACTGACAAAGATCTGCTCCCCTTCTATCTCCCTGTGGAGGGAGAAACCTTTCCACTGTTAGTGTCCATATCTGTTTCTCGGTGTCATCTTTTGCTGGGAAGCTCTTTAGCCTTGCCCATCTGTCTTAAGATTGCCCTTTCTAACCAAGCTAGGACCCTGTCTGGCATCTAACAAACTACATCCCTCCATTCAGTGCCCTTGTAAAAATAATTCACTGTCCTGACACATGCAGCTGGAGCATAGGGAACCTTGTCAGCTTAAAAATCACTGCCACGCTTCTGGGACTCTGAATCCAGTTATACCTGAGATGACTGAAACAGAAAGAGTTTTTTGAAAAACAATTTGCTTTCCATTCTTTCTACCTCTTTGTTTGCATTTTTCATTTCTCTCAGCTTGGGGGATGAGGCTCTGCGTTAGGCTCAGGTTTATCAGTGCTTGGCTCTCCAATTGTCACTTTACAGCCCTGTCTGCAGGCCCTGTAGGTGGCACTTGGTTTCCTCTAAAGAAATAGCAGCCCCACAATTTTTTTCTGACTTCTGTCAAGAAAAAAAACCCCATAGTACAGGAATGTTTCTGATGGTGTCAGGCTTTGTAATAGTTCATTCATTTCAACCCTAAATTTGGGACTAAATTTGAGCTGGCAGTAGCTCTTTAATATACAGGACCTGTCTTATTACATCTCCATCTAATGCATATTTGGGAGCTTTCCCTGAAAGCTCTTGTATAAAGGAGTATTATGACATCAGGAAGCCTAAAAGTACCTGAACTGCAGATGTGATAAATTCAGCAGGATGATACGTGCCTGGAATTCATACTTGCTTTTTTCCATTGGCAAATGGCCGTCTGGGCTCCATCCCTGGGGATAGCTGTAGAGAACAGCCAGTTTGATGAGCCTAACCAGCCATTGGATGTCACTTTGGCTCCACACTAATTCAAGGGAAACAGCATTTATCTGGCAGCCAGGCAGCCAGCTCTTCAGCAGCTGAGAGTTTAATTATCAAAGGTTCAGGCGAATCTTGCTCTTACCATCTCCAACCAGCTGCTGCAGAAAAAAAAAAAGACCTTCTGGCCACATCCAGAAGTTTGGGAAGCTCTTGCAAGTTCCCTTTTGCTGTTAAAATGAGTCCCAGCCCATTTGCCCTTTCCTGTGAAAGCTCTGGGCTTGATGACACTAGAAAAAGGACCCAGTGAAAATAATCCAGTGAGGAAAGGCTCTGGGTGGATGGGGACGAGCAAGCAGCAGCCAGAAATGGGAACACTGGGCAGACTCCAGCTGGTGCCTTGATCCAGCATGGGGGTTGCACTGACACATGGACATGGATGGACCCATCTTCTTTGAACTGCAGGATGCTGTTCTTTCACAGACTTATTCTGCAGTGATAGAGAGGAGCGACTGCCTAGCTTGAGTTCAGCTCAGGCTAGCCATGTTTCCACTGGTGGACCTCAGCTCAGGCAGCCTCAAAGCAGAAAGCAAGGGCTAGGCCTTTGAGCTCTCTGCCCTAATTCCACTTAGTTATCAATCCCAGTGGGAAGGGTGGGGATTGAATGGGCCAGAGCAAGCAAACTGAAGGCAAGACAGGATGAGAGAAGTCTCTGCAAAAGCAGCCACTTGAACAGTATTTCTTCAGGAATAAATGTCAGAAGGTGCACCAGGGAAATAATGAGGGAAAAAGGTGACCCCAAATGAAGCCACTTTTCCCTCCAAGAAGACAAGAGTTCAGTGTGTGAGGAAGGAGGAAGACGTGTTGGGCTCATGGGGGATATCCCTCTCACTCTTTGCTCACCTCATACCAGGGCCTCAGACCCTTATAGTTTCCTCATGTCTGGGTTTGGGTACCCCTGGATTCCTCTCCCAGCTTTGCTATATCAACCATAATCCGTCCAAAACCAAAAGCTGTTGGTAGTCCCCTGGGTTCTGCTTAATATCCAGATCTACTATGCAAGTGTAACAAGACCTGAATGAAGTGCCCTTTCCAACAGACACTATACACTTTCATGGCAAGGATGTCCCTACTCTTTCAGTCCTCCAGCTGGTTAATAATGGGTGCTTATCAAGAGAGTTTGTAACTGATGTGCTAGTGATGCACCTTCTTTTTGTTATTCTCAGCCTCTCTGCAGACACAGTCAGACAAAATTGGCCATTCTCAAGGCACATTTATCTTTTGAATATGAAGGCAAGAGACTTAATTATGTTTTTTAAATGTAAGCTAAGATTCTGGTGAGCAAATCAGTTATCCTCCCCATTCTTCTTCGAAATACCATCCTAAGCGAATACTATCAATCACTTTCTGTTTTGGCCAGTCTGCCTGAGCTATCAGTAAGGATCCACATAGGGAAATATGTTGTCTTCTTTCCTCACCCAAGATAAGTCTCTGCAAAGTTTTGGTATGATTTTTGTAGTTGGGATTCCAGGCTAGATGTAATATAACTAGGGAGTTCAGGATGTGTGTGAACCTGAAGGAGATGGAAAGAGCAGGAACACATAAATACCTGTTAGTAGTTTGAAACATAGGGCCTTCCATGCCCTTTCCCTATCAACTCAAACAAACTTGGAAGCCACTCAGCCAACTGCTCTAGATGGAAGAGAAACACATCCTGTTGCAAGTTCCTGCTAGAAATTTGATCTTGGGCTCCCCTTGTATTCCAGAAGTACTGTCACTAAGGCCATGTTGTCCTGAGTGTCTCATTTTTCTAACCTGTGTGAACAAAAGTGTTTATTTAACACCACCTCTCCAGAGTTTCCTCATCTCCCTAGTCTCCAGACATGTCAGTTTACTTACAGCATAGCCAACTGCAAACTTATTAGTCCAGTCCCCCTTCTCTTCTCCCCCATGGTTATCACTTCTATTAGCAGCAAGGGAGTGATAATAGGGAAAGATGATCAAAGCTCCTGGTATTAACACAGGGCATTAACGGTATTTATATTCCTGATCAGTGCACTCTTAGTGCAGAGAGGGAACTGCCACAAATCAGCCTTTTTCGACTGAGAGTTGCTGCAGTACTGCTGCCTAAATAGCTGCTGGCTAATGAGTCCTTTGTGGCTTGGCTACTTCTCTCGCAACCTAATGCTCCCGGCCTTGCATCTACAATGGCATTCAGGCACCTGAGCTTGGATTTCAAACTGTTCTTGTGGTCTTGGGAGCAAGGTCCACTGCTGAGATCATGCCAGCTGGTGCTGAAAAGGCAACTGATGTGGCCGGTTGGTGCTGGGATTGCATCACATTATCATAGAAGGGGAAAACACAGCTTACATCTTGGTCTGGGACTCTGTGGAAGGTTCAGTGAGCACCACACTGTGCAGGGTAAGAAAAGACATAGGAAAAGATCCATGACAGGTTTTACATGTAGGGCACGAGGCTAAGGTCCTCTGCAGCCATCCAGCAAGAATAGATGTGTTTAAAGCCACAGGGTATATTGTTCATTGATTCCACTGATATTCCAGCAGCCATTCAGCAGCAAGCAAGGAGGCAGGGAGAGGAAGCAGGACCAGCTGACCTTGTCCAGTCAAGGTTGTGGCCACCACCAGCAAACACAGGTGAAGAGGATTCATCTGGTAGGGACTGGAGACCAATGTAATGGGCAAAGAGTAAATGGAGAGGACTAGGATCAGGGAGACAGGTGAGACACACCTTTGGGATGCAGAATTTCACTTCACATGGAAGAATGAGGACATAAGGAAGCTGTCCACTTCTCTTCTGCCTCCCCTGAGAAGTCTTTCAAAGGGGAAAAGGCTGTCATCCTTAGAAAGCCCACGGATAGGTCCCATTGTAGCACACATTACCAACCAGGGAGCAATGCATAGATGTTCAAAGATGACTTGAGGAACCATAGTATCATAGTAGTATCATCATCATATCATTCAGGTTGGAAAAGACCCTTGGGATCATCAAGTCCAACCATTAACCTTAGTCTACAAAGTTCACCCCTAAACCATGTCCCTCAAAACCACATCTAAATTACCCTTAAACACATCCAGGGATGGTGACTCAACCACCTCTATGGGCAACCTGTTCCAGTGTCTGACTACTCTTTCTGTGAAAAATTTTCCCCTAATGTCCAGTCTAAGTAAGGCAACTCCTTTCCAAACCATCTAAACCATCAAACCATCCACACTTTGATATTGAGCCAAAGAAGTTCATCCAAAGCCAAGGCATTCTTATAGATAAATCTTTACAAAAGGCAGAAAAACAGGTATCTTGCCCACCAGCTTTGGGTAACTTCTGGTGTCAGTCCATCAAGAAAAGAGCAACCTGGGTTTAATTTGCAAGTTTGAACACTCCTATACGTACTTCCATAACGTACTTCCTCAGGAGAACTTTATGGAGACTGGATGGGAGCTATTCTTCTTGTTACTTGTGAGAAATAAGGATCTTAAACAATACTATTTGTCTGCATGTAATTTAGCATCATTACTCCCTTCATGGCCAGCTAGAGTTATCTTTTACTATCTGCACAACTATTTCTTCCCCCTGCCTCCCCCTCCCCGCTCACTGTTGTTCATCACTCTCCATCTCTCTTCTATGCATTTTAATAATATCATAAGGGTTTATTTATATCATCATAATTGGTTGCTGTGGAGACAATCATATGTCACAAGTACAGGCCAAGGAGTTTTGGCTGAAGAATGAATTACAAAGGGCCGTGGAGGTGAGCCCTTCTGTTTTAGTGCACACTCCCATCCTCCCACTCACACTATGGACCATCTGCATCCCATGCATGCCTAACTCCACCTGCAGATCCTGGTCCCACATGTGGCCGTGTCTAAACACAAGCTGACTTGCTCTGGAAAAATCTCAGAGCAGAGTTTTATTATCCATATAACAGGGCAGTGACAACGGAGGGGAAAGGAGATACAGTTGTGAAGCACAAAAAAATGTTTGGGTAGGTTGGGGTAAGGCAGAGGACAACATTGAAAGTCCCAAGACTCTTCCACCCCATCTACCCCCATTCTTTAGTCTCTCCCAACATGCGTGCACAATAAAAGTCCCTCTGAAGGGGTTTTGTAAAGTCCTGAGTGACCCATGGGGTCTAATAAACATTTCACATAACCATTTAATTGTTACTCACTCAATGAAGCTATTGTAGATGATCTCATGGTCTCAGGCTTGTACCACAGCTCAAGCAAGATCTACTTTTCTGCAGAAAATCTTTTATCAAGGCTATTTCCAAGGTCGTGACAACTAGGACAGAATAACAGCAGCCTGTTATATAGGATGATGGGGTTTTCTTATACATTCCATCTTCAGGATATGTTTGTCAGCAAGTCACGGTCTGCTTGTATCTTGTGTATAATCAGAAGCAAGCAAGAGATGAAGGCAAGTGTTTCCTTTGTGTGCTTGCATGCATTCAGGGTCAGCAAAAATCACTAACAAATTGCCCTTCTAGCTAGGTCTGATTGAAGGTGAATGTAGAATAGCTGATTGGCATTAGTGGGCTCTGGATAAATGCATGTGTTTGCCTTGGGATCGTGAGTTCAGAGGTAGGTCAGTTTGCTGTTGACCACCATTCATTATCCTCTGGCAGTGACTCAACAACTTCTGTGAAATAAGGAATGAGTCTTGGCTTGGGTCCCAGTGGAAAGAGTGTTGGTGTCACTGCAGTGGCCATCCTCACTGGACTTCTGGCTGGCTCCACAGGGAAATAACAAAACAATTCAGAGAGCTCACCCTCATGGCTTAGTACTGTTCTGGGAGATCAGCCTGGAGTAATGAAGTGGGAGTTTCTGATGTGTCTCAACGTAGCTAGGCATAGAAACAACTGTTGAGCTTCACTTCTAATTGATGAATGAAGACCAGACATTGCCACCAAAGGTTTAAAGCAATGAAAACCTCAAACTAAAATGTGGTAGGCGGGAGAAAGGTCAAAATCTTCTGTGGAAGAAGTCAAGAGAAAGGCAACCAAAATAACTGCAGAGCCACTGCTGTGAGGACAGGAGGTGAATGGTGAGATCAGGGACTCGTGTGAGGACCCTCTCTGCCCCATGACTATTGTCTACCTTTAGTGTTGAAGTATGAAGGAGATAAGCCTTTTCCCACCCTTCTAGCCCCCCTCTGGTGGTGTCCTAAACAGGTGCAGGGTCTGCAGTAATCGAGCTGCCCTGTAGCCCACTCCTCTGTGCTTCTGCATTGCTGTGGCCACATGAGACCCTGGGGAGGGAGGGAAATACCAGCCAAATGAACCATTGAGGTGGCCTGTGGGTCTTAAATTGAGCATCCCAGTATAAATTGCAATAAATGCAATAAACCAGGTCACTATCACTTGCATGAAAATCGTTTATTGTTTTAAATCATCATTATCACCATCATAATTAAAATCAAGCAACAGCTTAAAGAAACTAATGAATATTTTTATACGTGAACTTATCAAAAGAAGGGGAGGCGGGGAACGTAAAGTGAAAATGTGCCTGTATTGCTAATAAATATTATTGGAGGGACTCCCAGCTTTTCACATTACCACAGTGTGATATGACAGCCTATAATGGATTACTCAACTGCCCGAAGCCATTGTAGGAATAAATCCCTTTTAATATTCATGTGCGGTCTTTGAGAAAATAGATGTAAGCAGTTAATACTTTTCTATAGACAAAACAATGCAGTTTATCAAAACAAAATGTGTGCTTGAAAACAAAAATCACAAATCTCCTAGAGTTTTGGTTTTTTTTTTCCAAATCAGAAAAAATAAGACCCCCCCCCAAAAAAGACAATTTGAGGCACAATGGTTCACAGAAAGCAAGATGGAGAGGGATAGGTTATTAACAAGGGTCAGTAGAAAGGGACAAAAAGGCATAAGAAAATGAGTATTTTGTGAAATTGTGGTTGTAAACAGGGCACCAAAGCTGGATGTTTCAGGAGGAAGGTGTTGGTTGGCAGTGGGGCTGCTGTTGTCCTATAAAGCACTCCTTAGAACAGGAGAAAGTATGTGGGTGGCAGAGGAAGGTCAGGTGCTCTGCAGGGTGCAAGGATGCTAGGGCTTAGCCATATTTATAGGATGCTAAAGGGTATAGTAAAAGAGGTGAACAGGAAAGTTTGTGTAGGGCCACCTGAGGGCTGCTCCCTCACAGCCCTCTGCTCTATCTTGCTGCTTTTCCTTTTACAGTTGATCTATAAAGACTGCCAGATTTTTATCTCTGGTTTGTTTGGGGTTTTCTTTCTCCCTTTACACTCTGGAACAAGAAAAGCAGCAGTGTAGAGGAGCCTTTGTGCCTTTTTGTGTGGTAGGGAGTGTGGGAAATGGAAAGTAACCCTCCCTGCCCCAGCTTTTTGCAGACAGTTGATGTTAGGGAAACCCAAAAAACAAAACCCTCTCAGGGGCTGGAGGGAATGGCTGCAACCTCTCAGAGGTGAGAGGGCAAAAATGAGAGACTTGGTCTAACAGAACCAGATGCAGCTGAGATGTGGGCTCAACTTTTATTTGGCTGCCATGGTCTGTGGCTATAAATGGCTGTAGATGCATCTGAAACTATGAGGGGGAGAGAGGCAGAAACTCTTCAGTTCCCCTCCTGCTGTGAGATCTAGGCAGCAAAGACAAGCTTAAACTAAAGCATCAAGAATAAATAAAGCTCCCCTGAGACTCATGCTGCTTTGATATCTGTGGCTGCCTGATGGGCAGTTGAGTCACACATGCCTTCTGCTTGCCCATGTTCAGGAGGAGCCTGTGGTGAAACCCTTTGCCCTTGGCACAACCACAGCAAAGGCAGCTTGGGGTCTGTCTTGGATTGGAGCGGACATGGTCTGGGCTGAAGGAGACACTATGTTCTTGAACCAAATTCAGCTCAAATGTAGCCCAAGAGATAACAATGCTATGAATATTTCAGGACTTGGCCAAAGTCATGAGTCTGCAGAGACCCACCAGGTGCTTAACTTGACCTTCTTGCCAAGTGCCATTGCCTTCCACGGAGCTGCTTGGAGGAATTTGGGATGGCCATGTGTTGAACCAGCCACAACACCTTTAGATGCTCCCATGCTTGAACATACTTGGGGGAGAGGCACTATTTTTTTAAGACATCCAGTTTTATAATAGTAATTCAAATCATTGGGACAGGAAAAAAACCCAAAACAAAACATGAACTTACCATGTTAGTATGTCAGACCAATCCACTCAACTTGCTCAGATTTTATTTTCACGTCATGTTCATAGAACAGTGGGGTTCCCCATCTGGGCAAAGTTTCAACTGTGTAGCCATTTATATTGCCAGCAGCGTTGGAAAGACTCTGTAATTAGAAATATTCCAGGAATACTTGTACAGTCAATATTTTTCTACATCTCTTCATTAATTTATTCTAACAGAAATCTTGTCACTGTAAACAACAGGAATGTCCCTTTAAATGTCACATAGTTTTATAGGCTGTATTGGGTGATATCAAGTGAGCCAGTTTTATAGGTCATATTCTTATTTGAAATGGAATAGGTCCACAAGACAATTGGGAACCAGAATGGGAAAGATTCCTCCCACCCACCTGCTTCCAGCAGAGTAGAGGTGTGTCTTGCTTCGAAAGGGAAAGAAAAAGTTTCACCTTCTAATTGTTGTATTGAGTAGCTCATTGACTGCACTTTTTGTTCAATACCTTTTTTACCACTCAGATTGTCTAATCAAAGGCTTTTTCCTTCCTTGGTTTAGCTTTGCAGCCTCTAGCATTGATCCAAAATCAGAAATGAAAGACGAAAACAGGCTCTGGGAAAAGAGAACACAATTAATACCCAAGCAGCTTCATTTTTCTGGGGGTATCTTTAAACATCTTGCACCTCTCATTCTATTCTCCCATTCTTTTATTTTCTCTTTTGTGTTCAGGAGGTTTCTTTAAGTAAAGCCTTTATCAGCAGCTCAGGGAGAAGATTAAAGCACCTGTCACAGAGAAACAGGTTACTTTTTGTGTCCAAGTTCTTAATCCACTTTATTAAAATGTTCCAAATCTTCCTTCAAGAGGGGAGATCAGAAGGACATTTCCCTGTCACCCCTGGCATGCCTTCCTTCCGGATACTTCTGCCTCATTAGAGGCTGAAAAAAAAACAACAAAGGCAAGGCAAGGAAAAGAAGAGAGAACAAGACTGCAGTGACTGGTTAATATGGGATGTGGAGCCTTCTACTTCATGGTCACAGGTACTGCTCTGGCTCTGGGCTGGAAGCAATTGAAAGATTTTCCCATCTGAAAGACACTTGTGTGAATTAAGTCAGAGATCTCTGACTATTTTTAACTTTGAGGTTCAAGGAAGAGAGCTTTACAGTGAGCAAAGCCAAACATTTATCCAGCCTGCGGTCCCACTGCAGAATGCAGCAAGGAAAAGGCACAGAAAGGGTGAGGATATTGAGTCTGCTTTGATGTATATTCTACCTGCTTCCACAGAACTTAGGCCTGGTACTTCCCACCTGAAATAACAGATGTCTGTGGTTAATAAACCTTGATGAATTTCCTTGCATATCATTGTCTAATGTTCTTTTTCTGCATGTCCATAATCCTTCTCTGCACTAACACAGCCCTTCCAGAGCAAGGCTGAAAGATATCAGCACAAGCTGCTGTGTGGGTGCCCCTGATCTCAAGGGGTTCCCAGTGAGTCTCTTTCTGTCATGTCTAGCTTGAAAGCTTTCCTATTAAGACTCCTGGAAATGAAGTGTGTGATTTCTCTGAGCAACCTCACAAGGTGTCTTGGGGGAAAAAAGCCTAGATGAGGTCTACTATCACTAGCTACTCACCCCAAGTTTCTTCATCCCAACCCTCCTTTCCTTTCCCTTCCCTTGGGTTTCTCACATTGGACTGTCACAATCTGCCTGTCCTAATCCAGGGTATGGCCACAACATAGTGCAGGCAATCAGTGAGACACACCATCTCGCATGGTGGAAAAATAAAGGATAGGATAAAAACTGTTCCATGTAGCCATGGTAGAGGTCTAATGAGGTAACAGCTGTGATGGCTTTTCAAT
This sequence comes from Megaceryle maxima, assembly GCA_024605025.1. NCBI lineage: Eukaryota > Metazoa > Chordata > Aves > Coraciiformes > Cerylidae > Megaceryle > Megaceryle maxima. The sequence continues at coordinate 48,378 of JANHGN010021567.1, read as the reverse complement.
GTACCCAGTCCTGGATTTAAAAGGCCGCTTGCTTTGCTTAAATAGCTGCTGTTTTATAAAGCAAGTATATATGATGCAGACACTCCTCATGCTTCCTCAGGGTACAATTACATTCTTATCTGTGTTGTACTGCTGTTTCTCTTTAGCCAAAGTAAGTTCTCCATCGTGAGAGTATAGGGTTAATCTTTTGAGTAGAGGAAGTCTAAAAGGGCTGGAGAAAATCATGGCAGTCTAAGAGAGGGAAGAGCAAGAAGGTGACATCTTGGCAGGCAGAGATGAAGCATAAGATGTTCCTGAAAGACGACCATCACATTTCCCATCAGTGCTGACTCATAAAATGGCAGGTTCATTAAAGGTGAAATACAAACTACAGCTTGAGCAGTTTCACACTCTGCAAAGTACCTATGCAATTGGCTTTTCCCCCACATCTTGACTCTTTTGAGTCAAGAGTGTCAAAGTAATTTGATTTTAAAATGTGTCATCCCCTTAATAAAACGACAGTTGAAGGCTACATTTTATTTATTATTCAAATTAGAGTAGCCCTTTGAGGTCTCGGCTGCAATGCAGCCCTGCTTAGCTAGAGACAGTCTATCCACAACTTGAGAGGCAACACCCTTCTGCTCCACACCCCAGAGACTGCCACATCACTGGGGAGATTTCCAAAGGGCTGCAAAGGTCTAAGTGTGGGACACTGTTGATTTCTCTGCACTCCTGACTACCTTCAACATGCCTTTGCAAAATCTCCTCTCCAGTCAAGACAGCTGGAGAACACTGCAAGAAAGGGAGCCCATAGCTAAGATCACTTGCAACAGATTCCAGCCACTCAGTGTCACTGCTGTTCCTTAATCATAAATCATCCAGTTTCTGCTTTTATAGCAGGCACACGGCCACATTTTCTATCCACTGACACTCCCACTCCAGGTACAGTACTGTACAGCAGTCTAGCCTGCGGCAACCTTGGTGTCCCGTGTTTATCAGGTCTCTCCTGATGGCCTCCACAGCATATTTGCTCTATTTTCAAAGGCTGGTTTTGAGCCACTTTGAGTTCCCTTTGTGCTTAGAGATCTGCCTCACTCTTCACTTCATGCACCCTCACCAGAAAGGTTTTTAAAGCAAGGCCGTAGCTGGAAGTTGTCATTGATACGTGATGCAGAACAAAATCCAGCTCGCTCGAATGCAGCTAGATTGGCTCAGTGAGGTTGACAATAGATGAACTGGGTCTTATCAGTGAAGGGAACAGATACAACACAGGAGCAGCATGCAGAGAGCAGATAGGAGCTCTGCAAAAGCAGCAGATAGTGTGGGAGGGGCCAGGGGCTGGGATGGTTTTTTTTTTTCCTGGCTGTTTTTGAGGCTGTTGTTTTAAAACTGGCACCTTTCTGACCACAGCCAGTGCATAAATGAGGCAAAGAAGTAAAAGTGACTGACAACCCAATGGAGGAACACTGTGACGAAAGGTCTCAGCAGGGCTTATTTGTCCAAATGAGCCACTGCCACCCTGGTGTTTTATCCCTTGCTCCAAATGCATTTGATGAATTTAATGACAAGTTGGTGGCATTTCTGTAATTAAACCTATCAAAGGGAGTGATTTTACATGGAGCTGGTCCTATATTTCCTACTTTGTATTTTTGTTCATGAGGAGAGGGGCTGTCAGCTGTGTCCCAAGTCAGGGTGCTATGGTTCATGGCAGTAACAGTGGGTTATTAACCACGTGTCTTCTCTTGACATCTAAACCCAGCACAACTAAAAATACTACCTCCAATTGTCCTAACAAGCAATCTCCAAACTGTAAATATGCAACAGTGAGAGAAAGTATTCCTTTGCCAGTGAAACACTTTAATGAGCTGATGGCTCAGCAAATCTATTATGCAGCTGCTTTACCCACTGCAGATACTGAGATTTATGGTAGGAAGGGAGGGGAGAAATAAGCAACCAGAGTGCAGTCCCTGTGTGGTTGGATTCCATCTCGTACTCTGGCTGATCTGTTCCTTCTGCAACTCTCCTTTCCTAGGATAAACTATTAATAGTCCCATTCACTGGGAACTTGGAGCCAGGAACAAAAGTAACTCCCAGGGCCAGAAATCATAACTTATCTGAGACAAGAAGGACCAATCCATGCCTCCATTGGGGGTACTGATGACATATACCCAAAGCTTTTAAATATTGAGTGCTCTTTGAATACTGATGATCGCTTCTGAAGAGAAGGGGAGAGAGTCAATGGAGATAATGTATTTTTGCAATTCTGAGAAACTTTTCCATATTCCCTTCCAACAGGTAGGTTCTTATGTTCTTTATCCTTCTGTTCAATTCAGTGACATTTCTGATTCATACTAGTCCCAAAACCAAAATTACAGTACCTGGAGGAATGGGACCCAGAAGAAACAATCTTCCTTCCTGATGGTGGTGGACTAAGATGCAAAAGAATAAGCCCAACACACATTTTACAGAAGGCTTTTCCTAATGATCATAACCTCCAACAGCAAAGTCTTTTCGCAAAACATAATCCTTAGAAATCCTTATTAATAGCAAAAAAAAAAAAAAAAAGCCCAAACAACCCACCAAAACAAATTATACAAACCAGCTCATTCTCAGCTGATTTACAAGCCCTTTCAGCTGGTCCTTGAGCCACTATTGTGGTGAAATTTTTACTCCACTTGGACCTGAGCACCCAGCTGGAGGAGAAAGCTCATACCCCAACTTGATCATTCACAGCAGTGTACTCATCTGGGGAATCTGCTATATTGGTGACAGTGCAGAGCAATTCTTGTTCTGACAACACCTTATATTTTGAGCAATTTAATAATCATAAACCAAATAAAGTAATCTTCTGACTTTGAAAAAAATACCCAAAAATATCTCAGAAAACTACCACACCTTGGTATTACAAGCTGAGCCATTCAGTCTGTTAGATGCTGGGAAAAGTTTTATCCAACGTCATCTCCAAAAGCACTTTCTGATTCATACTTGTTTGCAAAGGCTCTGAGGAGAGAGACCAGCTGGACACAGAGACTGGAATTAAGCTTCTGAAGGAATGTGAAGGTCTTGCTGTTGAGGACAAACAGATGAAAACATCAGCAGAATACATAAAATGCTTTGCACTTTCCTTATTTATCCAAAAAGCTATTTTTGTTTATTAAAACCTAGTTACTAGCTGCATCTTGCCAATAACCTGGAGTGCTTGCTTGGTTAATTTAAGCAAGCAGAGCTTTGACGAAGTAATTTTACTGTCCTCGGGGATCTGCCAGCTTACGCCGGTCTTCACTATTTCAGATGAAATTGAGTTAATTTTCGCTGAAATTGCTTCTTAGCATACAAACACATTCCCCATCATTGCAAGCTTATGCCTCTGCAGCTCTATTATTCTTTAATTTACACACCCCGGCAGCGAGGGATTAATGCCTGAGACATACAAAAGGCTACAGTGTGAAGAGAAGGGAAGGAAAGAGAGAGAGTGTAGCTCTGTGGGGAATAGGTAATGGTGTTTCAGTTTTATAGTCAAAACATTTAAAGTTTGGCATTAACAGAGAGTCAACTCTTGTTGTCCTTTCACTCTGGAAATACATTGTGTAAAGTCTCAAGCCAGAAAACATCTCAGCTGCTCAGTCAGGCCAGAGATAAAGGCAGGCCCCTGCAGGATTGCCAGGTTGAGAGGGCAATCACCAGGATATTACAAACCTCTCCACATCAGGCACTGATTGTGGGGGGTCAAGGCGATGTGGAGCAGAACTGCACAAGAACGCCAAATTTTGCCTTTGTAACTTCCAGAATGCTCTCACTTCAAACAGGAGTTTCCCTGGTAAAATGCTGATGCCAAGGCTCTGAGATGCCTTCAAATGCTCAGAAATTGAAATAACAGGTTCTTATAAGCATCCAGACAAAAATAAAATTAGTGCCAAAACACCTGCAAATATGTGGAAAAGGGAGATTCCACTGCCTGGCTTTTCCAGATAGAATGGGCAGAAGTGCCAAGTTCAGCAGTCCCTGTAAAATCTCTAATGAGACTTTAGGGTAGAAGTGTTTTAAGCTAGTCCCTGCTGATGACTGATCAGAATAGCAATTATGCTTTTTTTATGTTATAATTTCAGTCTTCCTTCCTTAATTAAACAGCTAACCATTTCCTCTTTTATTGTACACACCTCTGAGGTATGTGCAGGTTATCAGATAAAATATGGCGATCCCATATCATGTGTTGGCATGCACGTAGAAGTACCATAACTAGATGTTTAAATTCCTTATCCTCATTTGAAGGCCTGGCCTTCCTTCCCCTTCACTGACTGCTACCAGTGCCACTTCAGTGCCACAGTACTTACAAAGATCCCACTCTCCTGCCCACATGTCCTACTGCCACACAAATGTGTTAATGCTTTATCCTTGCTACGCTCCGCTCATGAAAAGCTCTCTATCAGCCTGTATAATTATTCTGCCTTCAAATCTTTTCTTGCTTCCTCCTTCACTATGATGTCTACCAAATCTGGACATCACGAGAAAGTTGCTGATGTGCTGGACCGGTGCATCTTACACTAATTTATCTCACTGTTGTCTAACATCCAGCTGTTCTTCCTGGCTTTTTATTAGGTGGTAAATTCTTTGGCTAAGTGCAATCTTATATCTCTGGCTTGACCACCCGGTCATCACAGGTGCATGCTGTGAAGTATACAAATTTAGCAGCAAAAAAAAAGAAATCTCTTGGGCTTCATGCAGGGCAACTGTATGAAATATGTTCTTATATTTGAAATGTATATCTTGTGATATACAAGACACCAGATAAGGAGGGTCCTTTCCAGGCAAAGCTGTTTGTATCTTCAGCCTCAGAGATAATCGAGTGGGATATTTTTGCTATAGATTACAGCACCCATGGCACACCAGTTTGCCTTTCAGGGCTGCCCAGGGATCATTTTACCCTTCTGCCAATGTCCCAGATGCATGGCTTTGAGCCCAGTGGAGGGAATATTGCTTTTCTCCCCAGTTTGTGGGCAACACTGGCCCCTTTCTGCCACCAGTATGACTACAGTTGAATCTCCCTAACACTAACACATTACATTTCCTTCATTTGATAACATTCCCTTCTGAGGACTGTCATTAGTGGCTGTGGATAGGATAGCAGAGGGGAAGGAGGTCCTCAATACGATTCATGTTGAAGTAAATAAAAGGAACTCTGGTTCCCTCCAGAAATAACCTCGCCATTTTGCAGGGTGAGCACCAGTTCTGCTGCACAGCTGGGAAATCCCAGCCTCTGGAGCAAGTCCCTGTTGAATCCAAGAGTACATCATGGTGAGAAAGGAGATGTAGTTGCTTTGCACTAAAGAGAGACCCATGAAAAACTGTTCAGTCAGAGCAAGACCAAGTCTGAGAATGAGAGAAACCATCCTCCCTATTTACAGAAGAGGGAAAGGAGGAAAAAGCAGGAGAAAAACATTAACAGAAAAAAGTTCCATTGAAGTGAGTGGTAAATACTGAAAATCACAGGGCACTTTCAGCCACTTGCAGATGAGGTCCGACCTGTATCAGATGGTAGAAATTCCCCAGGTTGAATCTGTATGACCACCTCTTGAAAACAGCTGGAAATTGGCCAGAAAAGTTACATATTAAACCAATAGTCTAGTAGGGCAGGCTAGCACCAGCAACATTCCAATAGCAAGGATGAGTGGCTCAGACAGGTATACTTTGTCCTCCTTCTGCAATCCAGGAGCAACTTCTGCCATGCTTCCTGCAAAGTTATTTCAGAAATTATCTCCTTTCAGCTCAGCTGACTTTTGGCTTTGTGCATTTTTATACACTCTCTGCAAGAATGAGAAGGATATTTAGATTTTTTAATAAGCCTGACAGTTTGAAAGTAATTGGGGATTTATAATGGGTTTGTTTAGGTCTTTTTGTCCACTTGAATTCCAACTGCTAGTCTTAGGTCTAACAAGCAATATTATCTCTATGGTGAAGAGGGAACCTCAACAGGAGGCCCTGAAGCCAAAGAGGAAAACACTGTTGTGTTTTGTTTTTTTTTTTTCCTTTGAACCTGCATTTTAAAGCAAAAACAGCATAGCAAAATTTAAAGCAAGAGCAAAATTCCTCCAGCCATCCAGTGCTCATAACTGGTTTCTTCTGCTGGTTCTCCCAGGGGCACATGAGCCAGTGTCTGATCTCTATAGAAGAGGTTTTTTTCTTCCTGGCAAAGATTTGTATGTATTTGTTCTATTATGGTTCTAAAATGACCTTAACCCTGATTTTTCTTTTGGGGGAATCAGATGTTCAGTGGTAAAGATGGAATTAACCTGAAAAACTCAAGATCAGATTCCTGCAGCTGAATCTCAAGCACTCAGTTCTGCTTATTCCTGAAATCAAAAGACAGCTGTACTGGGTAGAAGAGAGAAAGGACTGAAAGCCTAGAAGGGATCTGATCCAGCTGTGATAGTGCTGGTTTCAGTGAAGGCTGTTATCAAAACCAGAGACTCATTGAAGTCTCTTTGGCTTCATTGACATTGCTGAGGGACACTGAGAGTGCAGTGCTTATTTGTCCCAGGCTCCTCTAGAGAAGGGCTGCCTCATATTACAGATTATATGCTCCGAGCCTAATTTACAAACTGAGTCCTTCCTTCTTTGCACCTATGTTCCTCACCTTCTTAAGAAAAGAAACAACAATCCATATCTTGTGCAAAAGTAAGGATATATATGCAATGGAGATCAGCAGGGCTTAGTGTTGAAGTGGGAAATGTCCACCAAAACCCACCAAAAAACAGTGATAATGAGGAAAAAAAAAACCCAAACAAGACTAGCACTGACATCCCTGATCAGCAGACATCAGCACAGAGGTTCATTTCAGCATATGTGAGCACCAAGCAGTAGTGCTTTGGGACATACCTGACTTTGTCAAGGGCAGAGCCTCTCAGTTCACATCTTCTCCTCCCTGTGCCTCAGACCTCCATGGCATGCCAGGCATACCAGCAAATCACTTCCCACACCCCACATTGATATTCTTTTCTTGGAGCAGGAAAAGCTTTGAAAGAATGACCTTCATAAGCAAAGTGGAGTGGAGATGTCACCATTTGCCATTGCTCTTGCTTGTGCTTGACTGAGTGGTGTGGATTGAAACCCATGTGAAATATACAGCCAAGGGGTAGCTTGGGATTGTGCAGCCTTGTTTCCTTCCCTGTAGAGCAAAGAGGAACAAAAGGGACTATGCCTGTTCCTAGCATTTCCTAGCTCCCACAGCTCCAGGAGGGGCTTCTCCAGCCCCCTTGCAGCAGGGAGCTGCAGGAGCTATTTCTTGCCCTGGCACCAAGACGTGGCACCCACAGATGTGTTGTCTGCTTCTTGCTGCACCTTCCCAACACTTACATCATGTGTATGCAATGATGCACAGGTCTTAGCACCCTGTGAAGGGCAGCAGGCAGGGAGGGGGCTGAGGGCAGGGAGCTATAACTGGTGAGACACATGAAGGGAGGCAGTGGAAGAATAGTCAAAAGACAAGGAGAGGAGGTAAAGAGAGATGGGATGGGAATAGGGAGAATGGCAGCAGGGGAGAGAGGGGAAAGTGGGAAATTAATTGAAATGAGTTATAAAATTCCAGGCAGACAAGCCTGAGCATTCAGCAGCTGAGATGTGGGGCTTCATTAGTACAGCCCGACAGAAGATAGAGACATTAAGGAAGGAAATGTGTGACTCACAGGGGAAAATAGGAAAAATAACACACACCATAGCAGCTGCTCCATTTACTTCAATTAAAGAACAGCTCAAAGGGTGTGTTAAGGGGAAAGGAAAGGAAAGCAAACAAAGGCACAAACAACAGAAAAAAGGTCAACCAGATGAAGCAACTGTTACCCTCAAGCACCTAAATGAACTGACTCAAGCATCTGAACACTGAGCCAGCATTCCTCACCCAGTGCCTCCAGACACGGGCCAAGCTACTTGCTCTGTAAAGCCAAGCTGTGGCAGAACCTTCTGGGCAGGGCCTACCGTGATGTCCAAGGTACATGGAGCTGGACACAGGGCAGCCAGTGCTCATGAAAATACTGTCCCAGCTATCAGGCAGAGAAGAGAGTTTTCTTTAGCATAGGTCTGTGAAACTTTGGGAGTGGGTGAGCAGGGCATCCCACTACACCTGAATCACCAGCCACAACATGTCTGAGCAAGGAAGAGAGGACAACAGCAGAGAGTGCATTAATCACATCCAGAGCTGTACTGGCCAAAGGGACTTGCACTTGGCTCCAGGGTGGTGGGAGACGTTGCTGGAGCCTCATCTTCCTCTGGGTGCCACCCAACAGAGATCCCAGCTCATCTTCCCCAGGCTTTGCTTCAACCATCAACCAGAGCCAGTCAGTCTCTTGCAGTCATCCCATCAGCTAACCTGTGTGTCTGGGATGTAAACATTTCCCTTACCTCCTCCTGTCATGTATGAGGATGCAAAGAGGTTACTCAGATTGGCTTGTGCTGCTTTTCCAGGGGGGGAAAAAAAAAAAAAAAAAAAAAAAAAGCACTGCAAAATGTTATAGTAAACATTACATGAATTCCAGTGAATTTTGTTTTCAGCTTTCATGTAATAAATATTGTGAAAGTGATAAATGGAGTGGACCTAGAAGAGCAAAAGTGAACACAGGAAAAGGAAGGTATGGAAGAAACTTCCACTTTCCTAGGTGTTTCCTCCTTGTAGATTCCACCAGAACAAAAATGTGCTAAGGATTTATAGGGGAAGAAAGTTTTCTGTTTAGAGCCCACTGTCTGCAAGAGATTTCTGCTTTCTTTACTGGTTCCCTCATGTAAGACCTTTATCACTGTGCTCCAGCTGTGACACCAGCCTGCAAAGGTTAGTTACTTTGCTTGGTTGACTGAAGCCTCAATTCTGGAGGCAACTGGGTCAATCCCAACTCATGGCCTTCCCAGATGATCAAGACAGACAACTTCACAATGTCAGAAAAGGTCTGCTTTCATTTTGAGTTGGGGAAGACCTTTGTTCAGATTTTATACTTCCCTCCTTATCTTTGTGGGTGTCTCCCAGTTCCTGGATACATCAAATCCATGACCCTTGCTGATTCTTTCCCTGTACGAGCATAGCAGTGGATTTCATGACAAAGTCCCGTGGTCTCAGGATAATTACCTGCCCAAAGTCTCAGATGGAGCACCTAGATACAAGCAAACTCCAAAACTCCTGACATTTATCACTCTAAAGAGCAGCCAGCGGAAAAGCGGCCCCTATCAGATAAGACGTGTCAGTCAAGATTTGAATGTAGTCGGCTGCAGCTTGAAAAGGACACATCACAGTATATCTGCAGAACGAAGCGTGGTGAATGTTAAATCTCCACAGCATGGGAATTAGCACAATGGATCCCATCTCCATACGTGATAATGGGAAACTCGTCATTCTCTTATGTGAACTTTTATACCAAAAAGTTGCCACAGAGAACCATTGAGGACACAAGGGCTTTTTCTTCAAAGCTTCTGAGATAGGCAGCATTAAACACGTTTGCTTTGAGCTGGCTGTGTGTTAAGCTTCCTCTCTTTCCCTTCATCTCTTCCCAATCAAGCTGTGTCTCAGTCAGCACCCAGTTGTTATATTCTGGATGGATTAAAGAGCATGAGAAAGTGATTTTTTAGGAAAGCGATGTTTATCCATCACTCATCTGGGTGAGTGTTAAACTTCAGATCTTCTGCTCCTCTAATGATCATTGCATGGTGGTGCATTCAGAGTCTTTGCTTTGCACAGTAGTGGGGATGTTTGATCTAAAGGCTTTTCTTTGCCCAAGATTAAATCTGAATTTGGATCATCCTTTGGGGTCTAATTGTGTAGGATTTTGGTGGCAGTGCAGTAGAGCCACAGAGTGTATCTGCAGAAAGAAGAGAACAGGAATTCCCCAAATGACCTGTCAGAGTCCAGGAGATTTCAATAACATTTTGGGTGGAGGGGATTCTGTCTTTTCAAAGACAGAAAAAAAACAGCTTTTTTTTTTTTAGTGTTAAAAATGAAAATAAAAAAAAAAAAAAAGGAGGATAATCTCTCTAATCAAATTCCTAGAATTCATACATGCTTCAACTAATAACAACTTAGAAGCAGCACTGACCAGTTTCAGACCCTCTCTGATGGAGACGTGGGTGGACAGGGATCAGATTGACAGTAAATTCCTCAAAACTGTGAAGTTTTGACACTGCATTAGGAATAATTACACCTGTCAAAGACAACATACTCCTGGAAATTTTCTGTTGCTGAGATAATGGCATAGGGGCTCTTGCAAAACCCTCCACATAATTTCTGGATACTTCAGGCCTTCAAAAACTCTCATGACAGGCAAATGATGTCTTGCTGTGTAACAGGAGGCTCTGGTTTATCTACAGGTGGTGGACCAAACAGTTTGAATTATCTTGACTTTTCTTAATCTGGAAAAGTCCACTCTGCATTTTGAGAGTGTCACCACTTAAAGAGAGACAAGAAATATGTCATAAAATGACCACCTGGACAGTTCCTCTGGTATGTCATCTCCGGGAAAGGACAGGACAAACACTTCAACACAGCAAAGAAACACATGATGATATTGGGTTGCCTGATAAGATTAACACCTAGTACCTAGTTCACCCTGTTCTCATCCCTTCAAATGACTTAAAAAAAGAAAAAAATTAAGAGAGAGATGTTTCATCCCCAAAATATCCCTGTATGGGACCCAAGCACATTGCTGGCGATAGCCAAGAAATACATGCAATAACTGCGGTATCACTCCTTGGTTCGATTTCTTGCCAGCCCAGCATTGCAAAGATGACATGAAGTTCCCCTCAGAACAGTAGCTTTCCTCCCAACAAAAGAAAGTTCAACCAGATTAATGCAAAGTAGGAAGGAAAGGCCCATGTCACAACAGGATAGAAACCCCAGGGCTTGCTACAGCTTCTGCTCAGCTCTTATCCTAGTAGATCCTAGTGTCTGCCCTGTCCGGCTGGATCTGGAAAACCATCTTAGCAGTCCTAGGCAAAGGTAGACTATGCCATGTACATATTAGCACAAGGCAGAGCTAACTCACAGGCTTCTCAGCATTGCACCAGAGCCTGATAACCACGCTGCAGATGAGGCATTTTTCTGCCCAGTGGCACTTCTTTCATTGCCACACCATCGCACACTTCCAGATCCAACTTCACATGCCCTAGAGACCTGCAAGGTCAACACTCAGTTCTAACAGATGAAACATGGAAATCCTCATCCATCTGAGATTGATTAAGGGCATAGGGGTGAGGTATGCCAAACACAGTGAGCTTTAGGTAAAATGTTCATTGTCTTCACTGGAAGCTGGGTTTGAATAAGAAGTAGTTCAGAATTTGGCAGACTGTATGTAAAACATTGCAGAATTACTGTTATGTGCATGTAGCTAGTTTTCATGCATAATATATATAGGAGCATGCCATATGCTTAAAGCATCAGGCAATCAGGCCGATCTTGGATCACATTACAGAGCTCTCCTACAGCATTGCGTTTGTTTAGAACAGATATGCTTCTCCTTGCCCCCCTTCCCCTCCAGCTTCCCAGCCTGCCAACACTCACTCATAAGGAAACCAGGTGTCCATCTCTGAAAAAAAGAAATAAATCAGTATCCAAAGGAATGTGTCCAGGAAGAAACTAAAAGCCCATCTCTGCTCTTTTTGTTTCAAACAGGCAATATATTGCCAAACAAACTAACAAATGGACAAACAAGAATCAAAACAAGAAAAAGAGACATGAAAACTCATAGGAATTAGGTTCTGAGTTCTGCAAAGCCAAATGCTAATCGCACCAGTCCTCAAAGGTACAGAACAGATGAATTCAAGAACAGAAAGTGCACCAATGATAGCAGATATGTTGTGGATGAAACATGTCCTGCATTGGTTATGAGAAGAGCTGCATGCTCTTGTCTTTAAAGTGCATGGTTTGGTTTTATATTAATTCAGTAGCAGCATCACAGATCTCAGGAGCTCATCTCCACTCATTATAGGTGCTTTGCATATATGGTTGGAAAAGAACCACCGTCTGATTTGTCTCATTGCTGCTCTCTGCTGTTGCAGCGTTACCCTGCTATGGAACTTTTGGCAGACCCCTCCACGCATTAGGAGCTCTGCCGGGGCCCTGGCTCAGCTCCAGAAGGTTCTAGGTGAAGCAGCTCTGCCGGCTGGGAGGAAAGCCCTGCATCTCCGAGTGTGCTAGGTGTGGGCAGTATCTGGGCATGGATGTGGAGGAAACCCAAGGCCAACCCACCTTGTGCACATCAACCTCAAGTGAGCAAGAGCATCTCTGTCCTCCTGCGGTGTTTCAAGAAACATTGCCTCCATCAGTCTCTCGGGGAAGAGCAAAACCACCTTGCACACGAAAGCCAGCAGGCTCAACAGCAAAGCAGCTGGGAAGCACTTGCAGCTGCCTCCCTATCCTTTACATGGAGTTCCCTCCACTCGTGAGCTCTTAAGGCCATGTTTTATATCCTAATTAAACTGAAAGAAAAGGAATTGGATAACAGTCTAAAAGATTTGCAAGCTACATCTATTTCACAAAATGACTCATGTTCCCACTAGTGTAGCTCATCAAGTCCAGCACATGCTCTAATGTGTGGGACTAATAGATTTGTAACAGTGATATCTAATATGAGTCTGTTCCGGTTACATACTTATCATGAGTACTCACAGGCTTTCCATCAAAGCTGCTGAATGAAAGCACTTTTTATTAAAGAAAGAGGAAAAACCCTCTTTGCCCATAAATCGCTCAGCACATTAGTCCCCAAAACAATTCACTGAGGCAAGGTCATATTTCCCTTACATTAATTTAGATCCTTGGAAAGTTCAATGAGTTGAGAAGACAAGACAAAACACAGTGACTTCAGCTGCCATGAATCAGTGTTGCTTCCCATCAGCTGAGAATCCAACCATGTATCTAGAGAGAGCTATAGGAAATATATAACAATTTCTTGGGGTCTGGTAATGATGATCTATATGTTGCCTTATTACTTGAGAAGGAAGGCAGTGACTACAAGGACAGATGACTCTTGGCAGGTGAGAGTAGCTTTCACAGCCCTGTGATTTCAGCAGGCTTGAGTTTGTCCCATGGTGTTGGGGGTCACCACGATTAAGTGGAGGGGAAAATATTTTGTTGCTTTATTTCCAGGCAGTATTTCAGTGGGACGAGTCCTGATCCCAGACACAGTCAGGAGTAGGAAATGACAAATCAAGTTGTAGGGGACAGGCTTATGTGAAATATAGTCGTGATGATGATGCTCTCCCATCCACCACTCCACACAGCAAGGAAAGCTGCCAGCTCTGAACCCTGTACTGCGCACTGTCCCTTTGATACTGCAGCTCTCTCCTTCATGTTTACACCCTTCAGATATTTTTAGGCTTTTTTTCGACATACAGAAGTACATGTTGTCATCTTGTAGCCTTGTTTAGCAGTTTGAGGCTTCCCACATAAATCATTTTTTCCAAATGTCTGATCATTTAGTGACCAGAAGGCAGAAGGGGTAGTCTCGTTGCTCTTCCCAGGTCGTCTTATCTGGTCACACTGTGGTGGCCAGGACCAAGTGTGTGGTTCATTTTGAGGACAAATCAAAAAAGGGAGGGAAAGCCTGTTTCCTTCCGATAGCATAATTTGCCTCCATGGAGGCAAACAATTTTCTTTGCCGTAGTATACTATTTCAGATTGATCTCTAATTTGTTAACTATTAGCACTTCAAGGATCCTTTCTGCACCTTACCTGGTGGAAAACACTTTGTCAAAACTGTTAATTGCTGATATAGCTGCAGGGAGAGGGTGTTCCCTGAAAACACCTTATGGACTAGGTTGAATGCTTTTTGGTGGAGGAAGCTTGAATTTTTGAATTATTTTTGCACTAAAAGCCTAGCTTCTTCCCAGGAAAATAAGGTTTTAATCTACTTCACTTTGAGACCTTCTAAATCTCTCTTTTTTTTATGTGAGTTGTCTCAACTATTTTGGATAGTATTATTGCACATACACATATTTGGCAGGTTTAGCAGCTAGCAAATATCAAATTGCAGTAACGGATTTGTGGGCACAGTCTGGTCCAACTAGACTGACAGCTAAGCACTCTAAAGTGTTCTGTCAAATAATAATTCCTATAACATTTCATTCTCCATAGTGGTCATGTTATCTATATCAAATACTTGGTCCTTCCTTAAACATTTCTCAGAACATCCTTGTTTTCCCCCTCAGGCACCATTAAAACAAGTCACCCCAGATAATGAAATAGAAATGCATTCAGCTTATTATTTTCTGAAGAAAAAGCTGTTTCAGGCCAAATCCAATTATAGACCATGTTTGTAACTTCATCCCAGAAAACCTTTGGAATCAGAGGTCCATGTTAGCCGTTATGGGGTATTTAATAGAAGAAGAAGAAAAAAAAAAAAAAACCAAAAAAAACAACACCTCGTATTGCCATAGTTACTCCTTCCTGTCCCATCCTTCAGTGAACTCCTACAACTGGCAGATCCTAATTGGTTGTTGACACAGATGTGAGAAGTTGGGTGGTTGGCAGCAGCATGACAATTACCAGAGGCCTGATGAGATCTCCCCCCTTTCTCATCACAAGGAGCAGCTCCCAGGGCAGTGGCTTCACAACTGGGACCCAACCGTGGGTTAGCACTTCACTCTTCATCAGGTATTAAGCCCATCTCTGTACATGACAGGTCTTGCCGCTGTGAAATGCAATCCTGCTTCTTTACGGGCTCTGTGGGTTATGGAGGGTGGTGGGTAACCATAGAAACGATGTTGTAAAACAGCATGGGAGTTGACGTGTAATAAAGTGTTACTGCCGTGCAACACCTGAACAGAGCCCTTCAGGAGGAGTCATTATGGATGCACTTGTAACAGGTTTGAGCAGGGATGTCCTGAGCAGAAAGTAAAGCACAGGCTGGAGGACAGAGAACATGGGAAGGCAGGCACCAAACATTAAGGCAACTTAAAGTCCTTAAATTAAAGCCCAGGAACCCACTATATTTACACTGTTTTTCATTCATCTTCTGAAAGGAGCAGGTGATGCCGAGTTCTGCTCCCTGACCCTACACAGTTTTAGGGCATGTTCACTAAAATCTCCTATAAGTATGTGTAGGACCCTGCAAGCCTTGTCAGAATTGTCTGGAGGAAATCCTGGCTCTTCTTGGTTTGTTTGAAAGACCAGTTCATATATGGAGAATACTTTTCTAATTACCCAGAAGTACTTAGATATCCTAGAAATAGTGGTATTCAGTAGCCTACATTAACATTCAGAAGCAAGTTCACAGATCAAGATCATAAAAATACCAGCTTCTATTCTTTCTCACAGAAGATGAATGCCAATGGTTCTCAAACAGACATGCCACACCAAGGAGCTTTCAGTTTTAATACTGAGCTTCCTGACTGTTTCTTTCAAGATATTCCCATGAATCTCAGTATACTGTGGGAACTGTAGAATATACAACTATAAAAGTCATGGCTTCAGGAGGAGAGGAAGAGCAGATGCTTTCACCCACCTTCATTATTTACCTACACTGGGGACAGTCACCATACAGACCTGAGATTTCAGGCCAGCATTATTACTTCTCTTGCCATGTCTACATCTTCAGCAGTTGAAAACAGTGATGCAAGTGCAACACAGTCCTACACTGACACTAGTTTCTATCTATGAATTCTCCTACACACGGGACATGATAATAAATCATACACAGAGCACATTGATCAATTGTGGACAAGCAGCATGTTAGTCTCCAGAGCCAACAAACCAGCAGTTAAATGAAGTTTCTTTGCTCAGTGTGCTATGCTGCAATAAAAAAAAAAAGTTCATCTGCATCCCAGGCAGGTCATTCAGACTCCTGTGCAAGGAGAATGTCAAAAAGATACACATCCAGGCATTAGGAAATGCTTCCACCTGACGTTCTCAAAGTGAGCTCTCCAACAGCTCAACATTCCCCCTGTAGTTCTTCTAATAATTAATGGAAACTAGAGTCCTCTGGGAAAATTGTCACTGGGTAATTAATAAAAAATTAAAAAGAGAGAGCAAGAAGAAAGAACAGAGATGTTGTGGAAAGTCTGCAAATTGAAAGAGGCAGGCTTACAGTTGTATTTCCTTCTGAGTCTCAGAGGGAACCTAACACATGCTCCATGTTCATCAGGACTCTCCACATCTTCCATTCACACTTCTGAAACAAGAGACATTGTGATGGAAATGTTTGCACTTTGCCACATTTCTCAAAGGCCCTGCACGTACAGACTTGCTAGCACAGATAGGGGAATGTCTGTCAAGGACAAATTCCTAGAGCCCTTCAGGGTCAGGGGGTGGGATCTATTACCAGGTGATCACTTGAAAATAAAGGTCACTGATTTCTACCTGTGGGTTCAATCTGCTTATCAGTTTGATGGGGGTGATGCATTAAAATCCAGTAAAAAAATTATTTCCCTTTCAAAGCAGTGATGAAATGTCCTTTTGCCTTCACATCTCTGAAACACCTCCCCAGAGACAAACTGCTTTTCCTCATGATCAAGTATATTTATCTCATTGCTCCTAAAGGAGACTAGAGGGGAGTTTAAATATACCCCAAAATTTCAAGATCAAAATTGATTTCCTTTTGGCAAATGGGGTTGAGAAACCATTAACTGGAAATGCCCATCTCCCAGCGGTGTCTCCACCTTCAGTTTGCCAACCCATGTGCCTGAACTATCACAATTGCTGGGGAATCCTGAGGGGCAAGAGGATGAAGATGGATGGTCTTATGATTAAGCCAGAAAACAGGTATTCAAGGGATCTCGTGTCACTTATAGACCTCCTGTGCTGACTTTGGGCAAGTCAATTAACCTCTCTGTGCCTCTGCTTGCCATCTGTAAAATGGAGATAAGAGACTTCCCTACAGCATAGGAGCATTCAAAGGAGACTTGTGTGTTTGACAGATGCTCTCATCCGATGCCAACAGGAGTCATGAGATTTCATTGACAGGAGAGTGATGGAGTGGAGAAGACCCACTGCCATTTGGGGTTATGTAGCTTTGTGAAAACTCAATAGGTATCCGTTCTGCTTCCCTAGCCACCTCCTTTGCACCTGTCTGTCTTCCAAGGCATAAATGCTCTCTTGACCAAACACTGGCTCTTATACCAGCTGTGGGAACTCACAAGTCTCATAGGATGCTTCCCAGCCCCTCAGGAGGGGGCAAGCAGATCAGTGAGGACTTTTGCCACTAAAAAAAATACATAATGGGAGTCGCAGAAAAAAACAAACCAAACCAAACCAAAAAAGCATGGAGAGGCCAGCCCTGCCTTAGCCCTGTGAGCATGGAAGTACTTGAGGTGAAAGGCTCTGCTGCCTTGGGTCCCACTGCCCTTGTGCCCACAGGGCATCTGGGTAATCCTCACTCCTGGAGGGGCTTCCTGCCCATTGCAGCAATGTGAGAGGCATCACAGATGGACTGGACTGGCCCTCTCTCCCACCATGCCACACTGGATTGCTGACCCCTCCAAACCTTTTACAGCTCTGGAAACAAGGGAACATAATTTGCCCTTTTTTTATTATTTTTTTTATTTAATTATTATTTTTTTA
>JANHGN010021567.1:0-30778 GCA_024605025.1 Megaceryle maxima | reverse complement strand
GGGCACATCATTTCCCCGTTTTTTTTTATTTTTTTTATTTAATTATTATTTTTTTAATTTCTGTGGGTTTTGTTTGGTTTTTTTTAAGGCATCAGAAAAGAAAAACATTCCTGTTCTTTCACAGGGAGCACTATATTTCCCCTACCAGCTTCACAAGACAAGTTAAAACATCTAATCCTGACACTGGCAGAGCCTGCTTGACCCTTCTCTGCAAGGCTCAGGGGGAGGATTTTTTACCCTCTCCTGTTGGTTTCTATTTTTTTTTTTTTTTCCTTGTATTAAAATCCCATAGTATTATTAAAAGGAATTGTTCAATTCCTTTAATTGGCTCAGAAGATAAATTTTTCCCTCAGCCTAGGGGTCATGGCCATCAGCAGCTATTTATTAGCTGCATTGATTGAGAAGAAGAGCCTTTAAATGGAAATAAATTGAATTCTATGGTAAAGAGGATTCCATACAGGCTATTAATGTAAAACAGGGAGCTTAGTGGTTTAATTTTTTATTTATTTGTTCTCCTTCTCAAGATACCATCAAGCTCTCAGCTACTTCCCATGTCTCCCATCAGCCAACCCTTCCTCACCATGGGGATTTCCTTACCTTCATGGGTGAGAGCAGGCACAAAGTTGATTGCAATGATGGGGATATGGATGAGCTCAGGGAGGCTCCAAATCAGGTCGCCAGTGGAAGAAGCAGGGGTGATGGGGAGCAAGACAAGATGTCACATGTATGCACACAGAAAGGAAAGATGGAGCAGAGCTCTCCCACTCTCTCTGAGGCATTTTTATCACATTCTCACCTTCTCCACTGCTCAGGGATTGTCTTTGCCACACCCCTCTTGGCTTCAGAATACATTTCATGGTGTTCATCTTCATTCCAGTGTTTAATGGCTTGAGATTGTTACTTGTAGACAGTTAATTTAGTAAAACCAAATCTCCTGTATTACTCTGGAGCCCAGAAGAATCATTGTCTTCTATTAAAGGCAGTGGTGCACGTCCGCTTGTCTTTTTTCCACTGGTCACCTCTGTAATTGCAGCCCTCTGCTAAAATGGATAACTCCCCCTGTACCAGCTAAGCATCTTCCATGGGGCAGCTTTGGCTGAGGAACACATACAGGAGACAAACTCACTCAGGGTGTAAACAGACATAAGTTCTCTGATGTCCACAGAGGAGTATGTGATTGCACTGGAGACACACAAAGCCTCTAATCTCTGCAGGCCATGTTTCCCCAGGTGGGGCAAAAAATGAAGTCAGGGGCCCCTGGGAACAGATGATGACTGGAGGCATCATCCAGATTAGACCTTGCCAAATAACAACAATTAATTCCCACAGCATCCAAAGGAGCCAGCACTGTCCTTGTCCAGCTAAGCACAGAAAAATATTCCATGGTTGTATGGGCCATCTTTTGAGTCAAAGACATCCCCCAAAGCCAGACACTTGCACCATAAACTGGTGCCACGAGCACAAATGGGACTCATATACCAGGAGGTAGATATATACATATATATATATCCATATACCAGGCTGATAGAGGCCACTTTTTCTCAACCGTCATCCCTCCCACAGGTCCTTCAATCTCCCAAAGGCTGATCAACTGCCTTCATCATGCTCTAACTGCCCTGCCTTTGAAGTGTTTCCTGGGCAGCCCCGTGTGTACATCTGATCCTACAGAACTGTTCAATAGCATCTAAAATGCAGAATTAACATCCCTTAAGGCTGTGCCTGAGCCCAGTTTTCAAACTCATGAAGGAAATCCATGGACAATTGTGAGATAGATAGATAGATAGATAGATAGATAGATCATCATTTATTCACTACTGAGGAGCAGTATGTCCCTCTCAGACTGTTTTCTGAAATCCTGCAATCACAAGAGGCAAATACCCCTCAATTACAGAGTGAACAACCCACTCAGCCCCCTTGTGTCATGACACAGTCCATTACACAGTGTGTGGTATCCCTCGAATTTGTGTGCCTCTGATTTGTATCTTCACCTAGATTTGGCACTGAACCTCACTGATGTAAAAGTACAAACCCAAACATGGGATAAAACCATCACCAGATGCTGGGATGATGTTCTGGATTCAGGGCAGTTGGGGGATGCATTGTGGGATTTCTAGCCTGTCAGGAGGGCTCATGACTCTGAGTCCTCCTGCAGTCCAAATGCCACCAGAGCTCCATGAGGTTCCCAGACAACCTGTGACAATTTTCACAAAAGTTGAGTGTCTGGGGCACAGCTCCCAGCACTGTCAGGCAGGCAGAAGCAGAGGCACAGCCACAGGTACCAGTTCTCGTTACCCACCATCCAGCAATTGTTTATTTTTTTATCTCTTTTTGTTTATGTCCTAAACAGCTCATTTTAGCACTCTGCCTGCAAGTGCTAGATAATAATGTGATACAAGATAGGAGCTGTTTTTCTCTATCCAAAACAGTGTGGGTGCATCTGTGATTGTAAAGGAGTTGAGAGTTGATGCTCCAGACTCCCAATCCTGGAAGTGGTGTGGCTGGAGGTGATAGTATGAGCTCTATGTTAGACTGGATATGTAGATTTCTCAGGAGCTGCATACGAGGAGCTGCTCTGGTGCCTGTGAACTGTCTTTGACCTACATCCTTTGAAGCTCTGGTTCCCTGTTCCTCAAACAGCCTGCTTTATTCTAGGACTGCTTTGCTTTTACCTAAGTACTTGATTTAAATACAAATGTCCCAGGATCTAATCTGGGATCTGCAAGCAGGAGCACACAGCAAAGATGACACTTACAAAGATCCAAACAAAAAAAATAATCATTTAGATTAAACAAGGCAGTTACTGAGTTTTAATATAGGAATTGATTATTATGAGTATGCATATTGAGTTTAACAGCTTAGATTTGTATCTATTTCATCACTGTTAATCTTTGATAAATATGTTTTTAATAATCTCTAGGTATTTATTGAACATAAAACTGTCTTGTGAAATTGAGAGTAAGATTGCTAAAGATACTTATTGTACACTGCTTCAACACAAATTCATTATTAAAAACCTTTCACTGAGGTTTACTTTTAACCACAATATAACAGATGTGCATACTGCATGGTTAATCTATAATAAATATATTTGTAATAAACTATTGATATTTAACCTGCAGTAACCATCTTAATAAATATGATACATGGAAATGGCTATTGGACAAGCTGTTCTTTTTAGCTCTGTCAAACACTCAGAGGATATAGGGTGAGAAGGAGGAAAGCTGTGGCCTGGTAGAAAGCAGTTTATTTATCAGTCCCCACAGCTCTCACTTACCTTGGCCACTGGACTCATTGCTATTTCAGTCCCCAGATCTCCAGCCCCATGTTCGTACGTGGGTCTGCCATTTGATCTCAGTCCTGTGTCAAATTTGGCCCCATCCATCCATATGACTCTGTCAGGATGTGCAATACAAACACTAATAACTCAGCTCCTGGTGCCGTTGCTCTGTCTGCCCAATAGCTTTGCAAAGCGGGTAAACATCCTTGAGGGATGAGGAACAGACCATAACCCAAAAGCCTGAGGTACACAAGCTTTGTGAGAATATGGTTCAACAGAGAAGCTCAAATGAGGAGATTTCAGCTTTATACTCAGTGAAGGCTGCAAAATGCCTTTGACACATGAACTAGACAGAAGTCTGACTCCAAGCCATCAGAGGCAAAAGACTTGACCCACAGTGCTGCTTAGGCCCCCCTGGGATGCTCTCAAAGATGTATTTGTCATTCTTTGCATCCCTTAATGACTGAGGTTAGTTGCAACAAGCCAGTTCCAGCAGATATGCACAAAATTTCACTCCCAGCACTAATCAAATGGGAGAGGAGCAGAATAATTCCTCCCATGTCCTCTCCTCTGGGTCCTGCCCCATGTGTTAAATGACCATTCATACAGGCACTGTAATTCTTCCTGTTGGTCACTGTCTGATTCCCATATATCAGATAGAGACAGAGATCTTAATGTGCAACTTTTACTTGAGCTGTATCATCTGCCACAAACATGAAATTAACGGTCCTACATCATAATCATAAATTCATACATAACCCCATGCACCAGCAAATAACTCTTCACAGTGATACTACAATGGTAAGCTGATTTGCAAGAAGTGCGTGCTACCCAGGAATCCTAATTAACCAAATTAACACCATCACTTCAAATCATGTCCCTGCAGTAGGACATTTCCGATTGGCCTCAGGCTGGAGCAAAGCAGCCAAATGAAAAGCTGACAGCATCTCAGCAGGTCCAGCAGGCTATCCCTTTACTGAGGGAAATGCCTGGTGTCCATCCATGCACATGAGGAAGGGAACAAAAATCTCGTGAGCATTTGTAGGCACTGACCCAAGACAGACTACAGCACAGCAACATTGTGCAGAGGACAAGCAGTTCTCAGTTTCTCCTGCATTTCCCTAATTTAACCAACAGCATCAGGAACCCCTTCCTGCCATGCTGCCTTGCTCCAGGGGCTTGTGACACTGCCAAATCCCCCTGAAGAGTGCCAAATGTTGCTTTGGGTGAGACAAGCGATAGTTCTGGGGTCACAGAACAGAGCCGGTAATAGGAGTGGTCTCCAAAACACATCTCCTTGGACCCACTTGTTTGCACAGGTTTTCATTTGTGACTTGTCTGGGCTCAACAGTTTCCCCCCTTCCCCCAACCCCTCCTCTCCCCAAGCTAGTCAGGTTTTCCTATTTCTGCCACGGGAAAAACAAGCTGCTATTTCGGGAGCATGTGGGATTCAAGCCCACAACAGTCTCAGCACTCCCTGTTTGAAAGATGAGTTCTGTAACCTGTGTGCCAGAGAGACTAGCTCATGTCTCTCTATATTCAGCCTGAATGGTAGGGTGGCTTGGTCCCACCAGGGTCCTCACAATTGGGAATTGAATGGACTCAACTCCCCAGGCACAGGGCTCAGAGCCCCCATCTCTACTCTGAACTGATGCTGTAAAAGCTGGGTGGGAGGTTTTGATCAAGAGAAAAACAAAGCTGCTACCAGAAGTGGGGTTCGAACCCACGCGGGCATGTGCCCATTGGATCTTAAGTCCAACGCCTTCACCACTCGGCCATCCTGGTGGGCTATAAGCTTTCTCCTTGCCCACCAGCTCCTCCCCTTGAGGGCACACACTTCACCAAGCCCTCAAAGTCCTAATCCAAGACACTTTCCAAGCCCAACAACACATTTCCCTCCTCCCTTTAATGTCCCCAGTAAACTGGTCGAATATCTCATTGGGAGGTATCAGGTCTCATGGCCCATGGAAGACAATCACAGCCCCTATGTGCCACACTAGATCCTTGTGCAAGGACCATAGTTACTGGAGATAATATTGCCAGAGACCCTGGTGCAGGAGGGACATCTCTGGAGGGTCTCAGCCTGACCTCACTGGGTGCCCAGGGTGAAGGGAGTAGCTCTGACAGCCCAACAGCACTCAACCAGGCACACCACATGATTAAAGCACTTTCCATGCACCTCAGGTCCAACTTATTTGGGACTCTACTAGGTCATTTAGCCAGGAAGACAGTGGGGCAGAAGAGTCTTTCTTTTTCCTTTGGGATGAGGTACAGCTTTTTTCCTGCCATCAAGGAAAAGAAGAAAAAAGACAACAAAGCAACACAGAAACCTCTGTTGAGCCACATGGGACTCAAACTCACAGCCCCTCAGTACCTACTATCAGGCAGTCTTTAGCTCTTCAGCCACAGGAGCCTGCTAATTTCTTTCTCCTTCCTGCTACCCTCACTCTTACCAGGCCAGCAACTTCACATCGGGATAGTAGCACACAGAGAAACCTGGCCAGATCCTCACCAGAGGATCTCCTTTGCTGGAGACATGCTTGACCAGGCTGTCCTTGCAGATGAGAGCAATTTCCTCCTCACTTCCCCAGGGACTGCTCACGACTGTGTCCTGAAGTAGTGGAGCTGTTTGGAGGGGTTGTGGTTGGCTGCTGCAGAGGTGAGAGGCACTGACCAGAAAAAGGGATATTTCCAGGTCCCAAAAGAGGGTGACATAGAGCTCCTCAGACAGGAGCTGTCATCCTGTCCTCCAGAGATAATTCACAAGTGCTCAGAAGCAAGGTAGAAGGACCCCAGGCATCCCACGGAGGATGCTGTGGGTGCTCAGCTCAGCAGAGGACTAGGGCAACCTTTTCTCATGCAAAGATGCTTCCAGGAGGAAAATTCACCTCCTTGGGTGCCAACAGGGGACAGCACCTTTCCCTGCTTGCCTTTTACCCTTTTTGTTACAGCCACAGCAATCTGCCAAGCTGGTCCATGAGTGCAGAATCACAGCTCAGCATCCCTGGATGCCTCCAGCTGCAGCACCCGCATTAATACCAGATGAAGCCATGCTCACAGAGGTGTTGTGCTCGCCAGCTCCTGGGGAATCTGCTCCTAATGAGCAACTTCAAAGCATTAATGAGCTTGCAAAGCTCTTCTCTTCATTTACAGAGCTGGACCTTGCATGCTTGGCATTAAGACAGGGGTCGCCCATCAGGAGAAGAGAATGCATGTGCATGTCAGCGAATGTAATATATTTGTCATCCTCTAAAAAGAAAAGATTAATCATGCCCTCTCCAAAAGGAAGCTTTTATGCCACATCTGCTCTTCACAGCATGGAGAGAAGAGACCTACTCACAAAGATGTCCATGACCCACACTGCTCAGATCCCCACAGTGCCCAGCAAGCCCAGCATTGCAGTTAGCATTCCACCTTAACCCTTTGGGTCCAGACTGGGAAATGCTACTTGAATTCACAGCCTGAGGTATAAATAAACAGGTGGAATTGCGCCCCAGAGCAGGTTTAAGGCATTCATGAAGGGAGTGGTATGGACGTGTGAGAGAGCAGATTTAATTGATGCTTCCTACTCCATGTCATCCTCCCAGTACATGCAAGGAAAGGAAATGCTGTCCCAGGACAGCAAAGGCTGCACAATGCATCTGCTGCTTTCTCCGGAGACCATTCTCTCCTAGTCACAATCCCCTTTCAAGCCTCCCTGAGATCACCATAAATCTGCATTGAAAGAGCGTCCAGTGCTTGGCTAACAGCCCAGTTGCGCCCATTTGAGGAACTGAGCCGATCCATTACATTGAGCTAGGAGGAAGCCATGCAAAGAAACTGCGCTGAGGAAGCAGCAACCAGCCTGAGCACAAACCTAGTGCTGGGCACTCTGTGCCCTTCCTCCCAAAGCCTCTCAGCCTTTCCAGAGCCCTCTTGCTGCTATCTTGGCATTTGTGCTGCTGCAGAGAGGCTTGGATGGGGCACAGGACAATGAGATACTGGCTTATTATTGTACCATTGTTGTTGAATCTTTAGGACAATCTCTATGTGCAGTCTTGCCGCACAAAGGCATTGGTGTGGGTGCAGCTCAGCTTCCTTTGACTGGTTCAAACTTAATGTGACATATATCCAAGGAGGTCACTAGTACAACTTGACTGTATTTAAAAATGCAGTCTTGAGCAGATGCTTACAAGAGTCTTCCATGGCTGTGCCTCATTCATGAGGTTGGTTGGCTTCACCTGCAAACCTGCACAGCACGGTGGCTGGCACTTTGCTTGCTCTGGAGTCAGCCTTGCCTTTGGGAGCATAATATCAGCTGAATTACCTATATTGTCTTGGATGTATCCTATGCAATCCCAAGCCAGCCTGGCTACACCTTGCTTGCAGTATCCCCATAAAGTGACAGCTTGAAGATGACATGGCTACAGGCTTTCACAACACATGTTCTGTAAGAGAAAGGCATTAATAATGTCCTGAAGTCAGAAAGGTGTCATCCTTTGCTTCAGAAACACATTGGCAATGTTAACTGGAAAGCAGTTTCTCCCCTCCCCTATTCTCCCTCCAGAAGAGGTCTCCTGGCACACAGTGTCTATTCAGTAGTTCCGTGTTTAATTTAAATAGCCACTGGAGGCAACCGCCATCCCACATGTTAATACTGCAGCTGAAGAGTGGATGATTGGTAATTAAGAAAAAAAATCCAAAACCTTAAAGTTGTAAACAAGGCAGAGAGAAAATGGCACATTAAGAAATTTCAAGTCATTGTTATGCAGGGGCAAAAATAATCTCTGCATCATTGCTTTAGAAATGAGTTGGAAAAGAGGTAGAGTAGACAGGGTTCTCCTCTGTGCTCCTTGTATGCCCTTTCCCTGCTATGACAGAAGTTCAACATGTGGGTTATGACCATCCAGAGTGCTGTGACCTGAGTGCTTGGCACAGAGCAGCCCTACTAGGGTCATCTTAGGTTAAGTGAGAGATGACAGCTTGGCTCCACCTTGTGCAACAGGCTTAGGGGGGAAACCTCATGCTGCTTATAACAACAGGTCTCCTGTGCTGTGTACACATAGCAATTAATGAGGAAGCTCTTTGAACTTCGTCAGGTTTTAAATATGCTATTGATATCCCACATGTAACTATAAACTACTACTATTTTAAGAGCAGCTGGAGTTCATTGACCAAAAAATAAGGATCAAACAGGGTAAAGATTACTATTTAACTGTCCCTCAGTAGATTTAAGAATAAACAGGCAAACAAGCACAGAAGAAGATCACCCTTCCTATTTCCTCTCTCTTGAGAGGCAGTTTAGGAAATCGAGCCAGGCTTACTTTGTATTCAGAGGGTTTTCTTCACAGAATGGCTAGAAAATACATCTTGTATCCCTATGGGTGAAAGTTTACACTCAGCAGAATTTGACATAATACCCTGCTGCTTGTTGGCTCAAGTCAGCCCCTTTGGAACCACAAATCTTATGGTACTCTGTAGCTCAAGAGGAAAGGTTTTCCATGAAGTTTGCAAATACTGGTATTTGGCCAGAAAACCAAAGACTACTTACTGTGGGCACAGAGACTGGATTAAAAGCCAGTGGAGTTGTGCAATTACAGGAGGTTATTTATCCCAGAGGGAAAATATGGTTTCTTTGTTGAGTAAGTTCATTCAAAAAAAAAAAAAAAAATCCCCCATCAAAATGAAAGCAATGCAGCTATCAGTGCTAAACTAGTAAGTCATAGAAAATAATGTATTTGTCTACTTTCTCCTGCTCAGGAATGATGTCCAAGATGTTTACAGTTTTCCACAAGCTATTGCTAGTCTAAATTATTCTCTCAGTTATTTTCTACTAATATTTCTTGGACAACAGACAGTTTCTCAAAAAATTAATCATGTGTTCAAAATATCTACGCTTCACATCACTGTTTCTGCTTTGATTCTGAAGGGGTTCATCATGATATGTCTGGAGTGAATGGTGATGGGTCAGCATTTCAAAGCCATCGCCTACCTAAATTCAATTTTTCTCATAGATGTTCTGGACAGGATGCAAATGTAGGTCATCATGGCTTTACCTTTGTTCAGTCTGGACTAGATTTTGTGGACAATACCATCATGGCCCAATCTGTCCCTGCTGCTGTTCCATGCCTCTTCCAAGCACCATCTCTCGAAACACAGAAAATGAGTCACAGATGTGCAGAAGAGAAAGCTCAAGAACACACTGAGAATCACAGTGCTGGGATACTGATGCCTCATATGCTGAGCACCCAAATCATGAAGTCATAAAGGGACCTGACATAAATGAGACCTTCAGTGCATGTTCATCTGTTCTTGCCTTGTCAACCAGAGTTTTTCTACAGTCATTGCAGAGAGAGAAATCTGTCTGGTCCTGACTTGAGGCACACATTATCCATACCTGCATATATAGGTCACCAGACGTGTGTAAACCAGGCTCTATTAAGGGCATTCCAAAATCACACAAGAAAAATGCATGTATTGCATAGTTTTGGCTGCCTTTTCACATGACAGAGGGGTTATCCACGGTAAACAAAGGCTCAATAGAGAACTCCATCCCTTACAGGGTCATAATTTAGGAAACACTGCAGCACACTGCTCTTAGAATCAACCCAGAAGGGAACTGAGGTGATTGAGTTATCACATAGACAAATATCAACAGAAGAGGCTTGCATGTGTCGAAGAAGTCTTCTGTAATTATTTACACAGCTTGGATAAAAGTATTGGAATGAATGGGAAAAATCTTTTGTGCTCCACCTGCAGCACCAGCAGTGCCCACTGCTGCTCAACGGGGAGGTGCACAGTGACATATCACATCCCAGATGTCAAGGTTCATCTGCATGAATTCCTAAAATGACATGTGTTCTTTAGCCCAGAGCTTGGCTCCAGGCTAAGAGCTAAATTTGATGTTCTCTGCGGCTAAAACTTCTTCAAAAACCATTCTAGGTTAATTAGGAAAGGGAAATTTTGGCTGCCATCTGTACAAGAAGATTGGCTTGGGAAATGGTATGAAAGTCGTGGGTTTTGCAAAAGCAAAGAGAAAGAACAGCCTCATTTCTAAAAGCATTGCACCTAAGAACTTCAGAAAACCACAGAACTTCAGTGAAATACAATAAAAAGCACTGCCTAAAAGCAGAACATCTCCTTTGGCTCAACAGAGCCTCTCCCAGAGGCACCACATCATTCCTGCTGCTCACAAAACAGCTTCTGTCTCCTTTTAATAGTTTTATTTTTAAGCTTCTCATATTTAATTCTCTCCTTTTCCTTATGTAAGGTACTTGGAAGGGCTGCAGTGTCAAACAATAATTACATCAGAGAAAATTTAGAATCCACAGTGTTAAAATGAGTCTGCTTTTGACAAGTGAATGAATGTAGGAAGTGAGGGGATACAGTTTTATCAAGGAAAGCATCCAACTGACAGTGTAACAGCATCTCTCATCGGCTGGGGGCACCTATCTTTAGATGTCAATAACCTTTGCTTGGAGTACATCGATACATGCCTGCATTAGCATGGTCTGAAACCTAGATGCATGTTCATGCAGTGTTGTCAGCACACACATGCCTCTCCTCATGAACAGGTTTGAGGTAGGCTTAAAATGCAGGTTTGCCATCCTCTTATCACCCCTGGATTATCTAAACTGCATGCGCCAGTAGCTGTAGCTTCACCTCAGCTAAGGACTGAGAATTTCCTGGTACCAGGATGCACAACCATGACTACCATTAGTCCACTTACAACAGAAGTAAGATAAGAAAAAGACCAATCCATGGCACCTAACCTGTTTTTCTGAAGATATGGGTACTTATCCCAAGCAGGCTTCCAATTCCTTTATAAATTATCCCCCACCATCTGTGCTGCAGTAACTGGACACATATCTGCTGTGTTAAATTAAATTGTGTTCAAGTTACAACTCCATCCAGTGCAACACTGAATCTTGGACTATGCCTAGGTATTGCCGCTGCCACTGGTGTTAATGTAAGCCACTGGTGATAGTCTCCAAGTACTTGGGTTGCATTTTCCAACAAGTAATCAGAGAAGGGTGAGTTCAATCCTCCACCCATGGAGGCCATAAGGAAATCAGTGATGACTAAGGCTTCTGTGGGTGACCAAAAACTTATGGAAAGACCAGGAAAACCTTTTTCCTTCTAAGAGAGAGCACCAAGTGCCTTTTCGTGGACTCCAAATATATATATACATAAATTCTGCCAGGTATCAGTGGGACTATCTATCATGCAATGTCTAAAATCAGGTTGTGGTAAAGAGTAGGTGTATAGAACGAACTCACACATAGTGCATACAAGAAGTTTTCTAGGGATAACAGGTTCATAGAATATATATATTTTTCCCATATGGGTTTCCAGCTGGACTTCTTTGCTGTCTTGGAAAAGACCAACTTGCTAAAAACATCAGTAATGTCAAAATTCAGGATCCTCCTAATTAGATGTGGCCTTTGAAGGGAACTGCTGAAGGCTGAGATCTCGCCTCTATGGGGTTACCACTACCTGATGGGAGGACACCAGGACTGTGTGCATTTGTGTTTTCTTCTGCTGCCTTTTATCTCATTTTCATACTACTAAGGTGAAGGAAAAGAGACACACAGAAGAGAAGGATGGGGAGGAGGGCAAACCTGTGAAGTGCCTCCTAGTCGTTTGCAGCTTCATCTCCATTTTTGGTCCTCTGGCATTTGAGACCCTTCACTTTGCTCAGCAGGAGGAATGAAAAACTAGAAGTACAGAAGTCAAGCTGATGGGCATGAAGTGAAGCAGAAACAGCAGAGGCCTTTGAGGAGCCAGGCCATCTCAAGGTGGAGCTGGCTTCCAGAAGAGTTTGTAACCCAAGCCAGCTCTCCCAGGCCATATGGTTGGTGACTTTCTGGAAAATTAGAAAAGAAACTTCTGAAGTTTCAAAGATAGATTAAAAAAAAACCCAAAAAACAACAACAACAAAAAAGTTATTCAAATTTCTGCTATTTCTCTGCAGCTAAGATGTTTTTTCTACACTCAGTTTGCAGAACAGCCACAGTGAAATGAATACTAGGACCCTCTTAAGTCCTGTGAACATCAAGCACTTCTCTCCCATGGTTCCCTTCAAAACTCCTGATTGTAAACGACAGACAAACTCTAGCATATTTCATTCATTCATCCACTTCCTTTTGGTTGTAGTTAACAATATTATTAGTATTTTGCTGCACAGCTGTGCTAAAGCGCAGGGGGAAGGGTGAAAAAACATTAATATTTGTTTATTTTGCTATGTCAAACCAAATAACAGCTTTGGTCTTGGTCCACAATTGAATTAATTGGTAACACCTCAAATTGTATGTCCTAAAAACTCCTAAATAGCAGTTAAGCACAGGATAAACTAGATAGCATTTGTTCATTTGTGCTCCAAGAGGACCTGCAAATTCATAATAGACAGCTAAACTTAAGATCCAAAAGCATCTGATTTAATGTGTATATATGCAAGAAGTGATGCATGTATTTGTGTGCATGTTCATTCTTGTCTATGTCCATACAGCACATAGCACAATGGGGCTGGGGTCCCTAAAGTGTTCTCTAGGCAGTGGGGACCCAATTTAAAAACTACAGATAGTATTTTCCAGGACACTTCTGCTGCCTCTGGCAGGCTCTTGGTCAGCAACCACAGAGAGATATTTGTTGCTGCCTTCCCTGTTTAATTTCAGAAAGGTCCCAATGAGATTCCCCTTCCTTGCTCTTTCATTTACCATCCAATCCCCTCACACTGCAGGAAGGTACTCAGAGTACTGTGGGAAGAAGTGGTCCAGACATGAGCAGCAAAGGGGCTGGGAAAGGAAACACAGTTGTGTTGAAGAACCTGATACAAAGACCTGTTCTGTAAAAAGGGGATTTCTGGTGTGAGCACTAGAAATTATACACCCAGGTGCATGCTAAAGTGCATGCTATAGAACACAGGCACTGGAGGTGTTATGATGAGATGACAGTTAACACCGTAAAGAGCAGCACAGTTGGAGTCCTTTAGCATATGTCTGCAATGCAGGCCCAGAATTGGAGGTCAGCCTCTCTTGCCTGCCTGATGGCCCCTGAAATGAGTTCATGCATCTTAGTCCATCATTTGTTTAGTTAATGCCTGCAGCACAAGGTGGTGTCAGGATGGCTGGTGTTGCTAGCAATTTACATCTTTGCCACAAAAGGAGGATATTGGTAACTCATAAAGGCAGCAGCTGGGTTTCACTCCCAAGTAGCATTTAGGACACCTAGAGTTGACTGATAAAAGCAGGAGGCAGCAAGACTAATAGTTAAAAAGTCAGAAAGGATGGCTGGGTGCAAAAGCAGAAGACAAAAAAGTGGGACAGGATTTTCCAGAAATGCAACATCAGTTCTCTGGTAGAAGTGGATGAGGGAGAAGTTTTGCAGCAGCTATCCACTCTGCCTTCTTTCTCTTTTCTTTCTCTAAAGCACTGATGTGCACAGAAAAGGTCTGGTCACCTCTTCCTGTCTGTTTCCTGAGGGACAGCCACATAAACATTTTGACAACCCCAGTCCAGCTGCCACAAGTTGAATGTGAGGTACAGGGAGATGGTGACACACTGCCCAGTCTCTTGGTAGTGACATAACCCCAGCCCAGGGATGGGAACACACTGGTCTTGTACCCACACTGACAGAGAGACATAGGACATGACCCATGAGGGGAAAAGCTCTGTTAAGGCAAAAGTCTTCCCTCCAACTTTCTTCCACAGCAGGTGAAACACAACTAACACCACAAAGCCAGAAAACGTTAAACGAAAGCCCTCCTTTAGGGACTCTCTGCTCTGCTGTTTGCATGACTGTGTGAGGGAAATTGCTGTCTCTTATTAACTAAATAAGCAGCAAAAGTTGAGCAAAATGGAAACACATACAGAGCTTGTCTGCAAACAGAGGCAAATGCCTCCACTGCATGGTTGCACCCAGCTGTCTGGCTGTTACCTGCTTAAACAGCTTTAGTTTCTCATTGAGGTCAACTCATTCTTAGCTTCTCCTCCCAGGTGGAAAACCTGGCTAATGAAACACTCAGGTTTGTATTGAGTCCACTTTGATGCACCAGCTGAGTGTTATGAGGAGCTGAGGTGGATGCCCTGGCCCTTCTGCAAGGGTGAGTCCCCAGCCTGGGCTGCAGGAGTGGGGCTGAGCAGTCACAGTGACCATTGTTAGCAAGCAGAGGTTCCTCTGCAATTGCCCACTGAAGTGACAGGGTACTTCCAGTTTTCAGTCGGGGTATTCTCTTGCCTAACTCCCGCACTGCAGGGAGTGCAGAAAGTCCCTGCCTCAATCTGTGCTCCTTCCTCCTGGCTTCCCTGGACTGGCTTCACTTCTAGCAAAGGGCATTTATTCAGCTTGTGCTTTCCTCTACCATTTACACAGCCCTCTTGCTTTCCTCTGGGAATATGGATGGGATGAGTAAACTGTCTTTATATATAGTCTGAAGGGTTTGACTTTGAGTCTCATTTATTACTCTTCAATTTCTTTTAGCTTCTCTTTTCCAAAGATCAGAGTTCCTGACCAAGTTTTGATGCAGTCCATGAGGGTGACAAACATAACCAGACTACTATGATCATTTCTGTGTAGGAAGCTATTTTTCCTGCACCACATTCTTCATGTTACTCAAGGAGAAATCAAAAAAAAAAACCAAACAACCCAGCCCTTGACTTACATGCCTTCAATGTAACTGTTCCAAGGATAATTTAAAGTATTGAGACATTGATTCACTAAACATCATTGGCCTGCTTATATGTGGGCAGACAAAGTCACCCATTATTGGTGATTTATTAGCTGTAGGTGCCTCTTTGATCTTCTCCAACATTGTGCACTCAATATCCTCCTCCCATGAGGGAGATGGGAGGACAGCCCTATCAAGACATACACATTATTGTGACTTATGGTTCGTGTCCATAGGATTGTCTCTACATAGACATTGTATCTCCCTGGATTCAGAGGAATCTTCCAGAGCCCTACAATATATGCAAAACCAGAAGTTCCTCTTGGATTGAAAAATTATGATACCAGCACCTCTAAATTGCTTTTAGCGGCTTTCTGTGCTGCCTCCGGCTCAGAAGTGCTTAGTTTGCTGACAAAAATCATAGACTCATACACACTGGAGATGGAAAAGCCCTGCTAGGTTCAGCTAGTCCATTTCTCCTACCAGGGTAGGAATATTTCCAGCAATCTGTTTTCCCTGCTACTTTGTCTTGTCTATTTTTAAACATCCCATGTAGCAAAAATACATTTAGATTGTCAGGATTTCAGAGCCAAGTTAGCTGTGGAAGTACCAGCTGTAGCCTAACCTGCTTTGTCTGGTGGCAGCAGCTAAATTGCTCTCTGTTGCCTTTGAAGTCAATGGTAAAAGTCTTATTGGCTTCTGTGGGAGCATTCTCAGGCCTTTGGTACGGATGATTAGAGCAAATAGCTATGGAGCACTGATAAGCCATTCTTACACTATCGCTTTCCAGGCCGTAACTGCATTTTAATAGGCAAGAAATTGTCTCAGCAGCAGTCAGGGTGCAATAATAGCAAAGCCATGTGGAGCACATGACAGAATGGGTCTGCACAGAAGTGAGTCCTGCCATGCCCATACAAAATTACATCCACAAGCCCAAACAGGTTTGGTGGAGTACGTGACCCAAGGGAAACGGTCAGAGGCAGACCCATTTGTACCTCCTCAAACTGTAAAATCTACCAGAGATCAGTTCAGCTTTTACATAGCTCCAATGTGTTTTCCCTTTTTGTCAGACTTTAACACAATGAATGAAGGGATCTGGGCACATCAGGGTACCCATTTACCTGCCTTTCACACTTTGGCCAGAATATAGCATGAGTATGGCACTGCCCCTACTTTTTAGCCAAAAAAAAACCCCAAAAACCAAAAACAACAAAACAAAACAAACAAACAAAAAAAGACCAGCTGTTGTATCATGTTGTAACAGAAGTTAAAAAGTTACCATGTAAAACTTGACTCACCTTCTCCAGGAAAAAGACGTTGACAGCTGTCCCACGAGATGGAGCACTCGGCAGTGGAAGTGGCACAGCCCTGACAAAGCTCAGTCCTTTGCTTTCTCTTTTTATTTCAGTAACAATCGCAGGTAGTGGAGCCAGGGTTGGATTTAATGTTCCAGTTGTTGTACTCTGCTGGGACAGCTTCCTCTGCCTTCACATTTCCTGTCTGGAAGTTCTCCCAAAAGGATGAATTAACCAATATATGACCTGTATGGGAAATGCACTTTATTGAAGCTATTTTTCTAGGGTGGAGCTGAACAGCTGTTTAACTGTGCATAGCTGCACTATGTGAGAGACAGTGAAAACATGCAAAATGAACTGTATTCAGGTACAACTGGGCTGTGAGGAGGCAGAAGATAATCATCTCAAACTGTAATTTTTGCCCATACACAGAGGGCAGCATCCTTGTGTGACAAAGCCTGCCAGTATAGGGTACCACAGCACAACAGTCAGCACAGGGAAGAGGACCTCATTTTTACCTTCTTCATAGCACTTTCTTGTGCCATAAACATGGGGAGATGAACACCATCTTGCAGGAACCAGCATCCTGGCAAGGAAAACCCTTTGTGTTAAAGCTACACAGGCAAAGACTTCTATCCAAAAACTGCTTTGTTTGACATGAGGGAAGCAAGTGACAGCCCTGGTCTCACTATAGGGGCAACTGCGCCTGAGACCAAACACAGTTCAATCCTCTTTTTTATATAAGGCTTCAACAATCAATAGGAACTGTAAACATCACAGATACAGTCCCACATTAATTTCATGGCAAACAATGTCTGTAGGCATCTCAGAGCAGACTACAGCTCTTCAGGCGTACACAGGGAGCTATTTGCTGCTTCAAGCCAGCACTGCCATTCATGGACCATAGTCCCATTAGTGATGGCTTCTGTCCCAGGCCATGTAGGAGCACCCCTGTGTGGCAGCACAAGGCTACACAGCCCAGGTAACATCAGCATAAGAGATGGAAGTGCCCAGCATCTCTGTCCAGAAGCCTCAGTAAAGCCTCTGCTTTCCATCCCCATCTCTTCCTCTCCCCCACAGCAGGCTAGCAATGCAATTAAGCTATTGCAAATTTACATCAGGGCTGGAAAGATGAGAATCTGAACAGAAGCTTTAAAAGCCACTTTTTTTTTTTTTTTTTTTTAAAAAAAGCCTGACATAAAACACCATCCAGATTTACCATGAGTTCCCTGTGTGTGCACATGAGTTATACGTGCAGTAAGTGTCCCATCATCATGGATTCTGTGGATGTGCTCTTTTTAATGGCACTGATCATAGGGAATTCATTTGCTCTTCATATAGCTGTCACCTGTATTACCAGAGCGATTTCATTCTAATTTAGCATTACTTAATGGTGAAGATAAAGTTAAGTGTTAGCCATGTGGGTCTTTTCTTGGCTTCTCTCTCTCTCTGACACAGCAAGAGTGTGACTGCAGGGTGTTTTATGACCAATAATTCAAAAGAGCAGGGAAAAGAAGGAGCAGCAAATATCAACTGCTTGTCAATCATCCACAGTCTTTCAGCTCAAATGGTTATACCTGGACCTCTGATCTTTTCTTCTGTCATCTCTGATCCCCCTGTTTGTTTGGAGTTCTTTAGGTATTGCAACCATCAAAAATATTTTTTTTTAAAGTTCAGGTTTAGGAAACCTGCAGTGGTTACCCACTACGACAGGAAAATGTTTTATAAAAAGCCCTACCTAATGGCCACAGTATAGCAACCAAATTACAGCCAGCCTGCCAGGGTGGTGATGATGGGGTAGTCTACAAGGTGGCTGAACACATGAAAATGCTGTGGGGAAATGGAGTGTTTTTACAGCATCAGTTATACAGCAATAAGTGATTTGTTTTCCCAAGCCCCTGTGCCCCCTCCCTCTTTTCCCCCAGCTCAGAAAGGTAATAATGCTGTATATATCACTAGCTTGTTTAAACTGGAGATGAAAAGCTACAAAAGTACAACTTAATTGAACTCTGTATTGTGTTATTACAAATGCTGCCGACCTCACTTGCAGTCCATTATCAGAGGGTTCTGCTGAATGCTTTAATTAAAGACAATAAGGCTAATAAAAAGGCATCATTTTCCTGTCTCCAGCACTGCTGGAGAGTTGGGACTGATGAGATTATTTCCTGCTAATGCTCTTCTGTTGTTGTTGTTTTTAAATCTTTTTCTCCCTGTGGTTTGCAAATACTGTCTGAGCCTGAGTTGTACAAGACTCATTAAGAACAAGAAAAAATCAGGTTTGTTCCTAAAATGCTCACTAATATTTGACAAGCAGAGCCCCTCTTCCAGATGATCCCTGGTGCCTTATCCCAACCATCACTTCTTTTTGCTCTCAGATCCATTCCTAGTGAAATAAAGCTCCCCTGCACAGGCACAGGTACACAGACAAACTGACTTAAGGACGCACTCTGCCCGCAGCACCCATCTCCAGCCCTCCTGTTTGCAGAGAGGACAGCGTGATGACAGTGCTACTTGCCAGAGGGCAGGATCTAGCCCAGAGTGAGTAATGAAACACCTCACCATAATTAACATGCTGTGTACTAATGGCCCATATGTGCCATCTCTATTTACTTTCATACTGATAGTATTAACAATACCAAACCAGCAGTTTCCAAAACCAATTAAGACAGCCCTGCTGGGCAGCTTTGCTTCTCCTACTTTGGTCCAAAGAGGCAAGGACAATGCAGGAAGGCATTGGTGAGGATGACCACAAGGAAATGAAGGTGCATAGCTGGGTGGGGAGCCAAAATACTGTGGGGGGAGGGCTTGTCACAAGGGAGGTGGGAAAGGTTTTCAGTAAAACAGCTCTGCTCCTCTGCCCATAAGGGAACTTGCTGAAGCATAAGGGAGGCAAGATGGTCTCTACCTCTGGATACACAGGGAAGACATCCCTCTGTCTTCAAGGACATTTGCGTGGGCTTGACCTCGTCCATCCCATGCATACCTTGCTGTTTGGCAAATAGCACAAACATGAGTGGGATGCAAAAAGGGCAATGGGAAATCACCTGGTGCTCATTGCATGGATGCATTTACAGAACAGGCATAGCCACCTACCAGCAAACTGACTGAGGCCAGCAACTCATACCCCGACAACAAAACAGTTAAAACTTCACTAACAATCCAGGCCATATTTGAATAAGAGATCTAATGGCAATTGGTATTGTAGCTCTGCTGTGAATAAGCCAAACCATCCAATCCTACTGTGATTAAAAACTCCTTCTTGGACATGGGAACAAGCAGCCAGATGCTAAGTAACTGAACTTTGCCCCTGCAAGAAGGAGAGCAAAGCACTCACCACTGAGCCAGCCCAGTTTGCCAAGACTTTTATAGGGAAGGAACTTTTACAATTAAATACAGTAAAAGGTTTCTTCCACTGCGAGCCTCTGAACGCAGATTGAAAGAAGCAAAGTTGAATGTGGAAACCAAGTTAAGGAAAAAAAAAAAAAAAGGAAAAAAAGTCTTGATCTGAAGGTTGCAGGCTCAAAGTAGCTAGAAACCCCATCAAGTGACTGAATGGGAACAGCAAGAGGCGGGCAAAGACCACAACTCCTCCTCGGGTAAAGGATGAAACTGTAATGTGAAACAGACTGACCTAGTTACATATTTCTTCTTCACACTCCTCTCTCTCTGCTGCAGTTACCAGGCTGGGAGTTGCAAAGCAAATTGTAAAGGAAGTTTCTTCAAGCCAAGCTGAACAAAGGAGAAACCAGGAGCTCTGTAGATGTGGGCATCTCAAGCAGCACCGTCTCAGGCCCCTTTGGAGGAAAGTCACTTGCCTGTGCCATGTCACCCTATCCCAGGTAGCTCTCCCCCATCATGTCCTTCCCATCCATTGTTTCCTTCATGTGCTGACAGCAGCATGTCATTTTTGGCACAGCAGGGAAATGGCCTACAACTTGGTGACTTTTGCAGCTCCATCCTCCCAAGCATACAGCAGAGGCACACGCTAATTAAACAGACTCCATCTTTCTGGTCTGCAGTTCAAGAGAGGGAGCCGTTCCTTGAGCTGGAAGGGTCTTGCAGCCCCTGCTGCTGGAGACATGCTGCACAAAGCAGAGCTGCCCTGCAGAGTTAAAAAGCCAGTAAGTATGGAGGTGACCTGGTGCCATCAGGTATGGACATGCCATATACAAAGTGCTGCTGATAATCTTAATTCTGATAGAGTTGGGAATAGGGAGGAGAGGTGACAGTGTCTTTCAATCCCTGAGTGCATTACTGCAACCAGGAGCCCTCTGACAGCCCGTAACTGTTATTCCCAGATATACACATGCACTACTGGAGAGAAGCAGCAAGAACAACCTTCTGGCTACTCTGAGGCTCTGCTCCACTCTGCATTTGGGTACAGCATCCTTGCAAAGCCAGCTCCCAGACTGCACCTGGATTTTCCTAGCATGTGGCTGAACTTATCTGGCTATGGCACACAGGACACATGTAGGCTGAGTTGGCAAAAACCCCACCATGCTCCAACAATAGGCACTGGAGGTTAGCAGGCTTCCAGGGATCCCTGGCAGGACTGTGGGGTTTGGTCCCTTTGGTACCCCAAGGACAGCCAAGAATACCTATGCACATTGACCCCGTGAGTCTTTGGAGGCCAGGCAGTTTGGAAAAGCACCCAAGATCTGGGTGCCTTCATCTCGGTTGTCCAAAGCATCAACCATTACAGCAGACTTACAAGCCTGAGAGCCTTAAAGCATAACCCAGCAAGTTGAGATGGGGTGCAGAGAAAGCTTTGCTCTTGATGAGCAATTAGATAAAGGAGTAGCTGCCAGGAGAGGCAAGAGATACTACTAAGGGAAGTATTTCCAAAAGATGAGCAAACCCTTTGGGAAAGACCATATTTTGGAAGATTCAGTGCTAAACATAGGAGCTTTCATGACTTGTGGGGAGTCACCAGTCTATAACATCTAATTAAAAATGAGTGGAAAGGAACACTGGAATCTTCTGAACTTTCCATCATGCAAAACTACTGACAGGTCTTTTTTGGCTCAGAAGTATTTTTGAGGTGTGCATGTTTCATCCTCAGTGAAAAAATGTTTTGACAGGGTGAGAATTGGGGGTGATTGCAAGGAGATTCACACCATCAGTCACAGCTACCCCCTCTGGATGAAACAAAGGATTTTCAGAAAAGGAGTGGCACAGATGCTGAGACAGATGCTAAGCAAATACGAAGCCAGGTAGAGTTCATTTTGTAAACAGTTGCTGTGGCCCAAATTTCAGTATCACTTGCTCACTTCAGGCCCTTTTCCTCCCTCATCAGCCTTGTCAGAGTAGGGTAAAAGAAGGGGCTTGTCTGTATTTTGTGGGTTTCTCTCTCTGGACTAGCTGAGATGATCCTGGGTCCTGTGGACAACCTGGTAGAATATTTTTTTCCAATGCACCAAGTAAACACTGCTGTCATGGAAGTACTTTTCCACACCTCAGCAGTTCTGAGGATTCTACACTACAGGAGGATTTACCCAAAGCAAAGCCTCAGTCCAAGCCCCTCTCCATTCCCTCACATTCCTCAGTTGTGTTTCACAACCCAAAATGCTTACAGATGTACAGTGCCATACCTAACTTACAGAAATGCCAGTACTCAGGCTCCACCAGTTGAGGCTGCTGGAACGTAAAAGGTGGGCAGTGCCCTGAAGGAGGGAGAAGTGGCTGACAGAGGAGCCTGCATCCCATTGCCCAGTGGGACAGCAGAAGAGCAGCAGTCATACAGCTGGGGCCAGCCCAATGGGCTGTCACTCTCATCAAGTTGGAGGATAATTAAGGAGAACTTCTTCAAACATGGCTGTCTGTGCTATTTGAAAGCTGCCACACACTTTTCTGAATGGAAAAATGCCATGGTCCATCAGTGCAGAAGCAAAACCACCCCCTTCCTTTGCTGCTGCCCCACATGAAAGCTTTGGAGCCAGCAACCGTTTCAGAGAGGTCAGTGGTCGGTCACCACTTCCCAGCCTTCCCAAACCACAATTTGCTCCACAAGCATCTTAAACAGAGGGAAAGGGTGGGTCATTATAGATGTGTCCTCAGGAAGACATAAACCCATTACATGCATTACTAACCTCTACAATCATCACTGCATGAAATTGGGTGTTTATGAGAACTGGCTCCTTTGTATGAGTTTCACAAACACAGTGTGGGGTGAATATGAGGTTCAGTTAGTGAACTAAAGGATATGGAGAGAGCAAACAGTATGAAAGATAAGCTGAGACTTGAGGCAAATCTCAGTTTGGGGGGGAAGGAAAATAAAACAACACTCAGTGTGGGGCAACTACAAATATCTCATTCAACCCTGAAAGGAATGTTGTTTAAACTGAGTTACTATCTGACTCTTTTATTTTCTATTTAAAAAATTAGATCATCTTTCTCATTTTAGGTGAAAAAGACTATGCCAAAAGGTAAGCTTAACATCTAAAAGTTTTGTCTTGGAAAGTTCCACCTGGTAAAGAAAAGACACGTGCCATTCTGAAACCTGTAAACAAACTCTTCCAGCCTCTCTGACCCTCCCCTCCCTCTATCTCTCACCACTGACACACACTGACTCCAATTCAAGAGCAGTTTCCATCCTCCTGCAACTCCACTAATTGGCAAATTTACCATGTGGTACATGTATTTTACCCATGTCTGCAGGAACCAAACTTTTCTGTTCTCCCCACTCCCTTCTCTGCCACTTCTGCTCCCAAGTCCTCTACAGCATTTCTGCTCAGAAGTCCTTCTCATCATTTTCCACACACATGCAAATACACTTCTTTTTCATCTGTAACATCTGTACAGTCTGACCAGCTTCCTCAGTAATTTTCATATGTACAAACTCAAGAAATAAAGCAAATGAGCCACCACTTAATTATTTTCTCAGCTTGTAGCGCACGGAGCAATTTGGAGTGAGGACCCAAGATAGCAAGGGGCAGCACACTCTCTCCCAAAGGCAAGCCTATGGCAATACTGCTGCTCCCCTCCCCTGCCTCCCACCAACCCACCCACCAGCTTTCCAGCAAATACTCACTTCACAAAATTTAATTACTCTGCTAACATGTCCCATATGCTCTGTGGTAGGCAGGGAAGGCTTTAATTACATCTGCTCTAGACATGCGGGGGAGCACTGATTCCCCATCTCCCAGGGACCCAACACAACACCCATGAGGATGCAGGTGCTGTCAGAACCATAATTGTGCCTCAGCGTCAGGCACTGAGTACCAAAATATCCACTTTTACCTCCTTCTATCCCTCTGCACACACAATCACAGCTAAGGGTAGGGCTGCAGACAAGGGAGGCAGGACGATTTGCTTTCCTCTAGAGAGGAGAGGAAATCATCTCTCTCACAATGTGCTGACCATCACTGTTCATGAACTGATTAACAATCATTAATAATTAGAAAGCTCTTCCACAGCACTGCTTATTTGTATGGTGCTTGAGAGACATCATCCCTCATTTTGGGATGGGAAGTGGAGTTCAAAACCTGTCCCCATCTGGCCTTCCTCTTCCCTCCATCAGCACCCCATCAGTTGGCTTTTCCTCTCCTTCTCCCACCCCATTTTACTTTTAATTTTCACAGCTGCCTCTGCAATTGCTAATTTCATAGCCATCAGGTGTTGCTGAGGTGGCAGGTAGTCAAAACCATTTTGGTGCACAATACATCAGGCACTAGACAAGGAGCAGGCAGGAATTTGTTTGACATGACATTGTTATGCAAAGATGCTCACAGTACCCAAGGTGCTTCATGCAACTGGATTGCATTTTCTGTAGACAGAAATCCTTTCTTAGGGTAAAGAAGGGCGGGAGACAGGGGAAATCCTTTCATTCAGGATCACGTTTAAGTGTGAGAGCAGAATATCTATTGTACTCTTTATACTTTTAATGTGGTTTGTGGCTTATGTGATCCAGCATGTAATCTGTTCCACATCTTCTACTGCCTTGAATTTGATCAAGCCACATCTGAATTGTGATATTCTGCTTCACTGACTGCTTTGTGGTGAACCATCTCCTACCAGCTACAGTTAATGTTTTGAACAAGGGCCAGTCATTATTGTTTGCAAACTTTTCAGGCAGAGGGGCAATTTCCAAGAACATTGTGTGTAGGAGATATGCCACAAAGGATGCCTTTGAAGAATATTTTCCAAAGTGTGGGTTATGAATGTGCATGTATGCACAATTTGGTAAGCTCTCTGTGCTTCCTCCATCAAAGATCCAGCTGTAGGGTCATGGTTAGGAGCAGGAATAGCACTGCTTTCCCAGGGATCAAGGATTGTATCAGGGTCTTCCATGGGCCATGGATTTCTAAGCCACATAGCACCCATATGCAGCATCCATGAGCTTTCCTGCTTCATTAGGGCATCCCTGAGCTAGCCTGTACAATACTGGACAGTCCACCATGGGCCATGCTTCAGACAGTTTGGCAGCAGAGGAGAGGTGCAGGCAATGCTGCACTGAACAGTAGGAGAAGAGCGTCCCGTTGGGGTAGGTGGCATTTCCTCATAGCTGTGTTCTTTGTCCTCTTGCATGAACTGTTCTGCCTGAAGAAGAGCTGCACTGCATATGCTTCTAAAGGGCTTTTGTTTCAGTGGAGACACTGCAAGCTGTGTGGGAAAAGCTGTTTGCTTTTCCCCCTACACTAAGTAGAGTCTTGCCCCATGAGCAAACTCTGGAGTTGTGAGTGCAAGACTCATGGCTTGCAGCATCATCTCCCTTCCTCCTTGTCCCCCTCCACTCTGAAGCTGCTACGCAGAGCATGAAATGAACACACGCTTGAGCTCCACATCACCAATTTCTCCAGTGAGAGGGAGATAATACACAAAGCACTATGCAGAAGGGTGGCACAATACATTCTCTTTCAGCAGATGTTCATCCCAATGCCCTTCTTTCTTCACCATGAGGTCCCACACACACAACACTCCTCCAGGAAAGCACCAGTCTAGACAACTCCCTCACTTTCCCAAGAGTACCTATGTTGCATTAATGTATCCTGCTCCCATGACAAGGAACAGATGTGCAGCTGGTCCAGCTCCACTCTAGGGCTGGTATACAAACCAATTCCCTTTTCAGAACCATCATTATTACTACTTCTTAGCCTAGAACCTAAAATTACCAACCAAGTTCAGGAAAGGGAGGGTGAGGAAAAGAAATGGAATAAAGGAAGCAGACAGTAAAGTCGGCACTTGGGACATTTCAGCTAAAAACTGTCAGGCTGCACTTTTGACTGTCCCATGCCCCTGTTTAGGTGCATGGTAATAGGAGATTCTGCCTGCTCTGTTTGATGCATTTCAGTAGTGACTCTGTCCTTTGGGTGAATCAAATTGATTTACTCCAATCCCCTAGTTCAATTTCTAGGGCTTCTCAGCCAGGACTCCCTAATCTGTGA
Organism: Megaceryle maxima; assembly: GCA_024605025.1. Classification (NCBI taxonomy): domain Eukaryota; kingdom Metazoa; phylum Chordata; class Aves; order Coraciiformes; family Cerylidae; genus Megaceryle; species Megaceryle maxima. Next base: position 5,179 of record JANHGN010021567.1, on the reverse strand, counting down.
ACAGGATTTCATCATGGCTAGGCACTTCTGATCCTTCAGTTTATGGCTTGGCATTAAATTGGCCTCCAGTGATGCAGGGCCACTTAGATTATGTTTCTGAAACATCAGGCAAGTGTAGCTCTAGCAGTGGGAAGATAAAGGTATTCTTGAAAAAACAAGCCTCCCTCCCTGAGCAAAAATAATCCTGTGACATCCTGCCTGAGTGATCCAAAAGAGCGTGGTTTTGAGGGTAGGATGAAATCGCATTCAGGAGGAAAAAGAAAAAAAAATTATGGAAAGTTGTTCGAAATTAAAAGAAGCATTTCTTCTAAAGTGCCTGTTCCTCACTTGCACACAATGGAATTAACTGAGCAGCTGAGGTTGTTTCAGCCCCCAGGTCTGTTTTTCCATTTTGGAGGGCAGGAACTTCTTCAAAAATATCCCACAGGTTGGTTGTTTTTCCATTCCTGGGGGAGTGGCAGACAATACAAAACTGCCTTCTTGTAGAAGCAATGCTTCAAAATGCACATCTCAAATCCAAAAGTATGTCAAGGTCTTAAACCAGGGTTTATCACTGCCAGGCATAAAGAGATGTTGCAACCTTTGCTTAGACATAATGGTCTTATCCTGGTTGGTGCTTCAAGCTGGCTGGACAGGTCTGAGCTCTGATAAAGGCATTTCTCTCCTGAGAGCAGAGCAGTTCCTCCTAGCATACATTTTAAGGTCAACCAGGACTGCACAAGCACTGAGCTCAGCCTTTGGCAGAAGATGACCTGCCAGTCCTTCTGTGGTGCTTTTTTATCCTGTGACCTTGAAGCACTGCCAAGATGCACCAGCCAAACATGCTAAGTAAACTTCTTAATCCCAAATATCTGAGATATCATGAGGGCTGCACAGCAGCCTGCCAAAGGAATATCTTCTGCTGCATACAACATGGGTGTGGGTTGTATGCCCCGAGGTAGAGCAAGAAAACACGTGGAGATGCTTGAGAGCACAGAGATAGATGGGTCAGTCTGCGTAGGACCATGTAGTCTGATCCCCGCTGCCTTTTGGGCATGGCTCCTAGGCTGAGCTAACCTCCAGAAGGTGTCCAGGGATATGCTGGAGACAATCCAAGACAAAGCCCGGAAGCAACTTAATGAAAAAGCAGCACGGACAATGGGGGCCCCTTTCTCCAGGGCCCTGCCTGGCCCCTTCCTGCAGCAGCCCAGCAGAGCCACCCCGCGCCCCAGGAGCCTGACTCACAGCACAGCAATGCCCAGGCAACATCCCCTGCTCATGGGTAATTTCCTAGGCCCTGCATTGTTTCAGAGAAACACATATTTGGCAGCTAATATTTTCCAGCACGCCAGCAACAATGGAAATAGCGATTTTTTTCCAGACTCTTTCTCTTACTATGTCATCAGATAAATATCCAGGGTGTGTTTCCTCATCCTTATTATGAAAGGCTGCTGCGTACAAAGACAGTAGGAGGGTTTGGCAAGAGACCTCAAGGACCCAGTATATTGGGATAATAGAGGTAACCCAGCTGCAGGGTCACTGCACACTCCCACAGTACCACACAGAGGATGTAAAGAGCATGGAGCTCACCTGAGAGCCAGGCTCAGCTCAGGCAGAGCTACACAAACGTGAGGAATAACACATCCCCACCCCTGCACCTCGCAACTCTGCCTATAAAATCAAGGGACAGCTCTGGGGAGCAGGGCTCTGTGCTGGACCTCACGCCATGGGGATGAGCACCCTGGAGCCACCAGCCCCCTTGGCAGCAGAGCAGGGAGTCCAGGTTGTGCCTTGTGTCCCTTTCTCATGTCCTATTGACTGGACACTGCTATGCTGGCTTCTTAAGTACAATCAATAAGCAGAGAGACAGGCACTACTGTTAAATTATCCCACTGACCTCCCGGTGATCTAATGGACTCTCCAGTATGGTCTTCTTAAATTCCAAGCCAAACTGTGTCCAGTTACAGTAATTACTCAATATTTAAGAAACAGCAATTGGCTATTTAGAGCACACTAACAAACATCTCACAGAGAATTTCATGCTCTTTAATTACTATGCAATACCTGTCCCTTTGGTGACACCCTCCAACCTCAATTTATGTGTTAATTTACATCTGTTCTTCTATGTTCCAGCATTTCAGAAAAGCAGAGAAATTACAAAAAAAAACCCCAAACCCAAACAAACCCAAAACACAAAAACCAAACCCGTTCTTCTGTTGAGGGTTAGGGCCTGTGGGTAGAAAGAACTCTAACAGAGAAAGGTGCTATGCCAGCTTTCCCTATTCCTATATGAAAAGCCTAAATACTGCAGTCCATCACTGCAGCTTTCCATGTCACGCTAGACCCAAACCCAACCCCATCCCTCTGCATGCTCAGCCCTCACCTCCACAACCCCCATCACTCTCACCCTAGGGCTCAAACACTCAAAAATAAAATAAAATAAAATAGCTAAGCCAAGCAAATCATGCCTTCACTGACCAATGTGCATCCTCAGGAACTAGGGCAACACCTGCCTGGAGCTCATTTCCCTACACACAGCAAGAGCCATGGCCGAATCCGAATCCGGGGCCTCTGTGCTAGCCGAGAGCCGTAACCCCAGCTGTGCTCTCCAGCTCACTGCCTGCCTTATTAGCACTAAACAGCATCCTTATTTAACACACTTCAATTTAGAGTGGAATGGATATTTCTTACTTCAGAAAGTCTCACCTGCCTCTCAAATGGCTCTTGGCATGCTGCCTGTTCTCACTCGCATTTTGCCTTTAACAAGGCAAGCCTTGTTCCACTCAAATGGAAAAGAGCTGGCAGGGCTTGATTGAAAGTTTGGAGTCCTTTCCCCTCCCCATCCACTTAGATGCCACAAGAGCCCCCAAATCTGTACAGCCTTCTTATTGCCAGGAAAGAAAGCTTTTGCCAAGACATCTCCCAGGTTCCTCATCACAGAAACTGAAGCTAAAACATCTATCAGAAGCACCAACAAAGATTGGTTAAAAAAAAAAAAAAAAAAAGGAGGGGGAAATATGAACATTATTTGCAGAACTTGTCTGTCCTCCTGCTACCTCTGCCCCCATCTTTTCTTCCTCTACTACTCTTTCCTCAGATCATCTGAGCCCAAGGTAGAAATATCTAACAAGTATATTTTTTTTCCTTCCCATCCCCAACCACACTCCTTCTGCAGGTAGCTTGAAATGCAGACATCCAAGAGAAAAGAGCATCATTCACTGCTCCCACTTTCCTAACAAGATCTCATTACAGTGCAGGGAAAACTTGACCCTGTCGGAAGTGTCAAGCCGAGGCACCACATTTATTCCTCACACAGTCCCCTTCACCTATAACTTAACGGGTGCTGCAGGGAGGTTATTCTTCCTTACTTTGATTGTCACAGGGAATAAGCTTTTCTTTTTTTAACAAAGCTATTTTAAAACAGATGCTTAACTCTCTGTGCTATTTTAAATGATGCATAGAAAAAAAAGCCCACAGCAGAGACGCAGTTTAGCACAAAGACTGGGTGAGCTGAAGCCCATATGGGCTCCTACCTGTGTACAGAGGAATCGGTGAAAGAGACTTGCAGGTGACTGTTTTGAAGAAAATGACCCTGTTTGGGACGGAAGATGGCCATTCAGCTGGGAGAAATTGCAGATCTGCAAGATGCTTCCTCAGTTTGCTTTTGCAGGTCAGTAGATACCTATGCTCATCTCCAAACACTGTGAACTACATCACTGTGAGGTGAGGAGTGGGATGGAAGAAAGCTTGTGGCTGGTGGGTGCTGTGGGCACTGTTTGGTTTTGTCTGTCCTGTGGGCTGGTGTCTAGGCTGCAATTTGGGTGGAAGACCCTCCACAGACACATGAGGGAAGAATTAGAAATACAAAATGCATACCACCTGAAAAAGGGATTTCCACCTCCATGCCCAACAGGAGGGAAGTAGGGGCCACTAGGTATCAACAACTCCAGGGGCTCAGTTTGGATTTTCACTGAGATTTGGAGGCAGAAGGGTGGTTTGGGTTTTTTTTTTTTTTGGTACACAGCAGATTATAAAACCAATATCTGAAGTTACAAAACCATATAGTCAGTGTTTATCTGTGGTGTTTGATTATTACAAAGTTGTTCATTCTCAGCAAGTATGTTTTCTGATAATCAGCTGGCATTTACTTTATAGACATCTGTGTTATTAAACACACAGAGAGAGGGGATTTAGGGATTGTGCTAGCAAATGGCCTTCTCTCAGTCTATAAAGCATCACATGCATTTTTCTAGCTGCTCCATTGAGACATGTTACCATGGGTCAAAACTCCACCCAGCCCAGAGAGATGTTGCATCTTCCAAAATTCCCTCCCCTCAAAAAGAAGAGGCCATGTTGCTTGCTAGGTAAAGGCATCCCATGTCTCCAGCCACATTGATGCTGCTGTCTGGCACTGAATTATTTAGCCTCCCCTCACTGTGAATGGAAATGATCTGCAGTTTAAATGGAATGAAGAGAAGTTTGCATCAAAGGCACCTTAACTCAGTCAAATACACAGTGGAGACTTCCTCGCCTGTGACTGTCAGGGGTAATAACCATGGTTCTGATCAAACAAAAGGCCCTTCAGACCCACTTAGTCCCTGTAATCGGCAGGTTCACATCTCCTCTTCCAGCTGCCAGGAAAGAAAGTATTTAAAGAGGTTGAGTCAGAGGGAGATGAGGGTGTTGGGCTGTGGAATGTGAAAGACTTTTCTGTAGATTGGAGGTTAATGTAGTGCTGGCAGCCCTGGGCTTTCTCAACACCCAAACACTTTGTTGTGAAGGCTGGCAACACCCTCCATTTTCCTCCTGACCTGGAAGAAGAGGATGGTCAGTGTTAGCTGCACTCACATTGGCTAATTCATATGGAAGTGTAGAGCATTACAGCTGACACTGGTGCATCAGACACTGTCTTTCTCATTTCCTAATTTTTTTCTGCTCAAAAGCCACCATCTCTGACTACCACTGTCTTAGGCACCCAAACCCACCAGCAGCTCTGCCCTCTATCCTTCCTCAAGTCTTCCCACCTGCCCCCACACCCAGGTCTTCTTTCCCCACCTCCTCCATGCTACTGACACCAGGACCACTACAGACATAGAGTCATAGAAATGTCTGGGTTGGAAGGCACCTCTAGAGGTCATCCAGTCCAACCCCCCTGCTGAGAGCAGGGACATCCTCAACTAGAGCAGGTTGCTCAGAGCCT